>JAIUZE010011390.1:0-60813 GCA_022085475.1 Heliosperma pusillum | reverse complement strand
TATATATATATATATATATATAAAGGTTCAAATGAGTCCATCATATCTTTTGAGTCCTTAAGTCCTCTTATGAGCCCTTAGATCTTTCAAGGTGGGTGGTTGAGATTAAAAGCAAAAAGTAACCAATACACTAATTCCTTACTTATACACTAATTAATTATGTTTCTCTCTCTAGCTTAAAGTTGATGACATTTTAGCATTTTTAGGGTTTAACTTTTGTTTTCAAGGGTAACTTTTATTTTTTTACAAGTGTGCAGTTTTACAAGTGTAACTTTGACTTTTTACGAGAGTACCTTTAATACAAAATAGTGTAACGTTATACTAAAAATATTTTTAAGACACGTTTTTTACATTTTCCATATTTTTAGAGTGTAACTTTAGACTTTTACAAGTGTAACTTTAATCCAAAATATGTATTTTTATACTAAAAAGCGATTTTAAGACAAGTTCTTAATATTTTCCGTATTTTTAGAGTGTATCTTTAGCCTTTTACAAGTGTAACTTTAATCAACGTAGTGTACTTTTATACTAAAAATTGATTTTAAGACAAGTTCTCGACATTTTCCGTATTTTTATAGTGTAACTTTAACCTTTTACAAGTGAAATTTTAATCCAAAATAGTGTAACTTTATGTCAAAAAGTGATTTTAAGACAAATTCTTGACATTTTCCGTATTTTTACGGTGTAACTTTAATTTTTTACAAGTGTAATTTTAATTCAAAATAATTTTATTTTATTTTACCAAGTAATTTTATGACAACTTATTTTTGAATTTTGAAATTTTAACTAATTTAAAGTGTAACTCTAACCTTTTCGGAATGTAACGTTATTATATAGAGAGTGTAACTTTAGTCGTTTATAGTGTAATTTTATCCTTTTACGATTGTAACTTTAGTCAATAATAGTATAACTTTAGTATATTGAGAGTGTAACGTTAGTACATTGAGAGTGTAACTTTATTTCATTGAAAGTGTAACTTTAATAGTTGAGAGTGTAACCTTAGTCCTTTAACGGTGTAACTTCAATCACCGTCAAAAATAACACAAAGTAAATAACAATAATAAAAACTGCATCTATTTTGGACATTAAAAAACCGAGATAATTTCAGTCCAACAACAACCTCCGTCATCGTCACCAATAACACTTACACACCACAAATATTTTTGTCAAAAATCTACTAGTAGATCTTAAAGAGGAGAAAAAGAAAAAAAAATAAAGAAAAATAAATGTAACACTAAATCAGAACAAAAAAAATTAAAAGTCATACTAAATATGAACATTAAACTCATAGATCTAAAAAAAGAGGAAACAAAGAAATAACAAAATTTGAAAGGGAAAAAAATTGAGAGAGGAATGTGAAGGCAATGGTGACCCACCAACCACCACGACCTAACACACTAACCACCACAACCTCAACCGAAGAAAGGAGGAGAAGAGGACGTAGGTACGGCAGGAGGAGGCACGGGCGGCAGACGATGGAGGGAGAAGGGGGAGGGAGCGTCGTGGGGTGGGGGGAGAAGGTGGGGCGTGGGAAACGCGTTGGAGAGGCGGGGAGAGGGAGGTGCGGCGGTTGTGGTGGTAGGTCGTGGTGGTGGAGGGTGGAGGGAGGGGTAGATCTAGGTTTTTTGTGTTTTTTTTTCAGATTTGTTTTTTTTTTTGTAGTTGTTCTTGGTGGTGGTTTTTGTGTTAGGATGAGGGCTTCTAGTGGTGAAGGGGGCCGGTGGCCGGCGTCAGTGAGCCGGTGCCTGAGGAGGGAGGGAGTCGGTTAGAGGATGGCGTTTTTTTTTTTGCTTTGTTGGTTGGTTTGAATTTAGAGAATAGGAGAGGATGTTTTTAGAGAGAAGGAGGAATGCTTTTTTTTAGAGAGAAGGAGGAGAGTTTGATGAATGAACTGTGTGATAGAAGTGAGTTGGAAAGAATGATGTATTAGTGGCTTAATTAGGGTGGTAGTGAGAGAAATAGATTAAACACCTTATTAATGACCATTTTCTTATTTTCATCTCAACCATCCATCTCCAAGATCCAATGGCCTACAAGAGAACTCATGGACTCAAGGAAATAAGGTGGACTCATTTGATCCTTATTCTATATATATATATATATATATATATATATATCTTAGTTCTTTTGAGTCCACCATATTTGGTGAGTCCTTGAGTCATCATCCTAGGCATTGGATGAGGGAGATGGAAATGCGATTGTAGATTAAAAATCACACTTATCACTAATCAATTATCTATGCACTAATTAATTAATTTTGTCTCTCTAGTCTTTAATTAATCACTTTTGAGCTGCTGAGATTTATAAGTGTAACTTTGATGCTTACGAGTGTAACTCGAATATTTTAGAGTGTAACTTTAACTTTTTAAGGCGGCTTGTATATAAAAATTTGAATTCAAACTATTTTAACACCTTTCGAGTGTAACTTTGATCATTTTCGAGTGTAACTCTAATATTTTTGAGTGTAACTTTAAATTTTTAAGTCGGTTTTGTATATAAAAATTTGAATATATATAATTTTAACATTTTACGAGTGTAACATTGATGATTTTCGTGTTTAACTTTAATTTTTTAAGACGGTTTTGTATAGGAAATTTGAATTTATATAATTGTAACATTTTACGAGTGTAACTTTTTTGTATAGAAAAAGTTGAATTTATATAGTTTTACCATTTTACGAGTGTTACTTCAATGTTTTTCGAGTGTAACTTTAATTTTTGTAAAAAATGTTTGTGTAGAAAAATATGAATTTATATAATTTTAACATTTTACGTGTGTTACTTTAATGCTTTTCGAGTGTAACTTTAATATTTTTAGGACGGTTTTGTATATAAAAATTTGAGTACTGTTACACTCATAAAGGATTACAGTTACACTTATATCAACAAAGCGCACTTTCTTTTATGGTAATCCTTGCAAAAGAACTCAGCAGTTAAGCGTGCTTGACTGAGAGTAGTATTAGGATGGGTATCCTCCTCGGAAGGTTTCCGAGTTGCGCATGAGTGAGGAAAAAATGCGATGGAAAAGAACCCGTGTTGATCAGTAGGCAATGTACACGGTCTGGAAAGCTACTGTAAGTGACCGCTCGCAACCCAGGGTTTGGGCCGGGGTGTTACATGGTAACTCAAAACTTATGTGGTTAGAGTGCCCTCAGTATAACAAGGATTGATTAAAAACTAGATTGATTAATTGATTGTGGAATTTTTCAAGTCAGTCGGTCTTGCTATGTTGTTTTCCACACACTAACCTAATTCAAGCAATTCACCATATGAATAACTCACTTCTAACTTAATTCTTCTAGCAATTTCATATTTTAAACATGTTAAAATCTGAATCTGTTTTGGGCATAATCAAATCTTTTGTCACGTAGAAGATATAATTTCTCAAACAACTTAACATATTCATGAGCACTGAAGGAATACGTTCAAGGGTTTCCAGCTTCACAAATCCTTCGTGGTAGAACAAGGTAGAAACTTTAGTCTCATTTTTATTTCAAGCTTAAGCCAATAACTGATTATACCCTTTTCTTCCACCATCCATGAAAGAGTAGACTCTATACCACAACAAGGCACTACCCTTTTAAAAAGACACAATTGGTTCAAAAGTCTTTATATTAGAAAAACACGTATTCTCAAAATAGTATTCAAAATCATACAACCAAGATAAAAATGCTCTACTGTTTTCAACATTAAACATAGGAAGTCTAGAGGCTTTACCTCTCCCTCTAAGGGCTGGAGAGGACTTAAAACACTCATGGAGCATGTTGTATTCTCCTTGGGCCAACTCTGTTTTGGTTCCCTTGGATTTCCATGTATAATGGTTGCACCCTTTCCATGTACAACACCGTTATGTCATCCGTTTAGAGCTTGTAATTTCAGCATAGCTGCTACTCTAATACTCCGTATTTCTAAGTATTAGGGACTCGGCCGAGTAGGGCTTACTCTACCGAGTGGGTTGTGCACTCGGTAGAGTAGAGGCTACTCAACCGAGTGGGATTGGCTGATGGTTGGAACAGTATTCTGTTCTTGCGTACTCGGCCCAATGAGATCGGCACTCGACCAGTAAGTCGTACTCGACCGAGTACATGTTGTACTCGACCGAGTACATGTTGTATTCAACCGAGTACATGTTGTACTCGACCGAGTACGACGGATTTCAGGATTAAGTCGGACGATTGATTAAGGGTTAATAACAGAAATTAGTTTTCATAATTTAATTTACGCTTTTATATTTACAAACCCTAGTCTCTCAAACTCTTCCTAATTCCTCAAGAACACCTTTGATCATCTCGTGCCGGATCCGATCTTTCACTGCTTTGGTTGATTGCTTTGGTAAGTATTCATGTTTTTGAATTGTTTACATAATATTTGTAACCCTAATTGAATTGGGAAAAAGGAAAGATTGTTATTGATTGTATGAATATTGATTGTTTAAGAGGGGACTTCATAGAGGAACGCTTTTGATTGCTTGTTTGCTTATTGCGAATTTTCAATAAGCTAGGTCCCTACCCAGTATTTGTGTATGTTAATCATTGTGATGAAATTTTTATTGTGATGTTGTGATTGTTGTTATCGATGATGGTCACTATTGTGATAATGATGGAGTTTGAGTTGTTGCGATGGTTACTATGGTTACTGGTTGGTGACTCCGTTGGGAGACGGATCACACCCCGATTTCGCCCCCGTAGTTATCCCGCTACGTGGGGGATGTGCACATTAATGTTTCGGGCTCTCTCGCTGCGGTGAGAGGGGCTTTTGACACATGTGGCTGCGGTCCAGGGTCAAGAGGTGGTTTTTGTAGAGCATCGATGGTAACCTGAGTCTACTAAGGTGTCCGCTGCAGTGGCTCTCTGCTTTCTCTTTCTCTTATGCTTATCTTGTACGTTGGTCGGTATATGTAAATACTGTCCCCTTTACTGTTTTACAAAACTGTTGTGATTCATTGGGGGATGCTGAGCAGGTGATCGCAGGTAATCGATAGACCTTTGTTGGGATCGAGGATGGGATTACTGTGTCGTGTCTTAACTTCCGCCGAGTAGTTTTAGTCATAAACATTGTTTAGTTTCTATTACTTTAATATTGTTAACTTTGAATTATTGGTCAGACGATATGCCGCCTGTTTTGGGAACATGTATTGATATTTAAACATTGATTAAATAAATGTTGTTTCCTTTATCGCTTGAATTGATATGTACTACCTCGGGCAATCGAGATGGTAGCCCTCCCATGTGTTAAGGGGGTCTTATAAGGCACCTTGGTGTATGGGGTGTTACAAAGTGGTATCAGAGCGATTGATTTTGGAACCTTAAACCAATGAACCCAATGATTTAGGGGAGTCTAATAAAATGAACCTGTGTAGGAGTCATAGGGAGCTATCGCAAATATTCGAGAGATGTCTCGGGATCACACTCTTTGCCCCTATAGATCTTACTTGGTCACCATGGGAAGTGTCGGGGCGTATGTATATTTGATGTTTTTAATCTGTTGCATGTAGAAAATATGTGGAATGCAGATGGATGTGGAATGGAGTGGAGTGATGAATTGTATCATGTGTGTATCACATGAGGTTGACGTGATTGGTGTGATGGGATGTGGACCATATGAGATGTGGCATGATTATGTAATATACATGAAATATGATGACATGATGATGAGCATGAACGAAATGTAATGTGTTAAACGGTGTTGATTTTGGAATGAAAATATGTTATTGTTAATGAACATGTTATATGTATGCATTACATGAGATTATGTTATGTATATGATTATGAGAAGATGAATTGAATAGTTGTATTCAAGTATGAGAAAAGGATATCAAATGTTTTGTATGTGCATATGCATGAACAATTGTTGTACGGGGACTGTATCATTGCTTGACTCGACCGAGTTGGGCAGGGTACTCGACCGAGTACGCGCTACACGAGAGAGCACCTTGATACTCGATCAAGTGTTGGGAGCTGATGTGAAAAATTTATATGCGAAGAATAGTGACTTGACCAAGCGCATAGTGACACTCGGCCGAGTATGTGTGACTTGACCGAGTACCATTATGGCTCGACCGAGAAAAAGTCCCTGAATGTTGTCTTTGGTCACCCGAGTGTGTGTGACTCGACCGAGTGCCTTTTTGGAGTCGATTGAGTGAAAATCTCTAAATGTTTAATTAGAATTATGTATTTGGAGTACTTGGTCGAGTACCTGTAGTAATCAATCGAGTGAGGTCGACTCAGCCGAGTGGTTTGCTGCACTCGACCGAGTGTGTTTATGTCGGGACCGTAGTCCATTTTTGGCCGTAGGCTTGTGCTTACGTTTGCGATTCTTATTAAAGATATCATGCCTACAACAAGAGCTAGCGCGTCACCTGAAACTTCAGAGTACAGTGTTGAAGAGGTTTCCGGACTCGTCGAACAGAATAAGGCGCTCACGGAGGCCCTTAAGAATGTGGGTGGTAATATGGAGGTGGTAGTGAATGCTGCTATCATAAGCACTGCCATCGCCCATCACCGACCCACTATCTACGAGGGTACCGGTACGCCGCATCTTCTTGATGTCTGGCACCACGAGATACAGAGTATCTTCGAGGTTGTCGACTGTCTAGCGAATCTATGTGTGGAGCAAGCCGCGGACTACCTGAGGGGTCACGCGGAAAAGTAATGGTTTAGAGAGAGAAGCTATGAAGGATTACTATGAAGGTGAAGGGGTATTATGAATCCCCTGGGGAGATTTCAAGTTAGAGATGAGGCTGGAGTTTGTTCCCGAGCATATAAGGGGGAAGCTGAGTTCCGAATTCGAGATCTTTCGAATGGCTGAAGAGATGACCGTGACAGAGTACTACATCAAGTTTAAGGAGTTGGCAAGCTATGCCGATAAGATGCAATGGAGTCAAAAGTCCTTAGTTGAGAAGCTCTTGAAGGGATTGGTGTTTAAGGTCATGAACAAGCTACCAGGGCCGATTTCTTTTGACCTTAAGGAGGCTTACGAGAAGGCGGGCCAGGCTGAGAGATTGGCAGTTATGACAAAGGAGGCTAGAGAGGCGATGTCGGGTGGCAAGAGAAAGGCAACAAGCGAAGGTAGAGGCAATTCTACCTACAAGAAGAGCAATTATTCGAAGGCCAGATCCTATTCTGGTAGGGGTGGCTACCGTGGAGGACAGCAGTCTGGAGAAAATGGTGGAAAAGCTACTAGTGAGACTTCTGGGATAAAGTGCTTTAGTTGTGGCGGTATGGGGCACAAGAGGGCCGAGTGTCCATCCAGTGGTGGAATTGGGGGTTACCAACCCTCATATCAGAGGATCGGAGTTATTCTTAGATAATGGCTAGTTATCGGCCTACAGGTTTATGGAACCGGCAGGGGAATAAGAGTGGGACCGGTGGTGGCTACAATCGCTATGGTGGTCATCAGAGGCAGAACAACAACAGCAATGGGGAGAACTAGAGCTTAGCTTCGAAGACTGTGGTATCTGCAAGCACAGTGCACGGGGGAGGCCAGAAGAACAGTGGTAAACTAATCATAATGGACAATGAAGCGGGAGAGGCAGACGCGCAGGTTGTTACTGGTACTTTCCTTGTTAATAATGTTCCTTCTTTTGTATTATTCGATTCGGGGGCAACCCATTCTTTCATTTCAAAAAGTCATGCTGTATTATTGGGATTTGGAAGTAGTGAATCTAAAAATGATGAGGTATTTATACCTTCTAGGGAGTCTGTATCATGTAATAAGTTGTTTAGAAGGGTGTCTATGGTTGTGGGGGAAGTGGACTTTCCTGTGGATTTGTTTGAATTCTCTTTAGATGGATTTGAGGTTATTGTCGGCATGGATTGGTTGGGTAGACATAAAGCTAATATTAATTGTCATCAGAATAAGGTGTCATTAAGGGGTCCAAAGTGAGTTACGGTTTTGTACCAAGGGTTCGTGGTGAAGCCTAAGGTGAAGCTGATAGCGGCTATCACATTGAAGATTTACCTGAGGAAGGGCTACCATATGATCTTATGTCATCTGACAGATACCAGAGTTTAGGAGCCGACTGCAGACCAGATCGAAGTGGTGAATGAGTTCGATGATGTTTTTCCGGATGAAATACCGAGATTACCTGCGAAGAGAGATGTGGATTTTAGCTTGGAGCTGAAGAAGGGTACGAGACTAATTTCTAAGGCCCCGTATCGCATGGGACTGAAGGAGCTTGAGGAGTTGAAGAAGAAGCTGAATGAGCGACTGGACAAGGGATACATTAGACCTAGTGTATCGCAGTGGAGTGCGCCAGTTCTATTTGTGAAGAAGAAGGATGGTAGCTAACGGTTATGCATTGATTATCGTGAGCTAAATCATGTGACGGTGAAGAATAGGTATCCATTACCTAGGATTGATGATCTGTTTGACTAGTTGAGTAGAGCTTGGGTGTTTTCGAATATAGATTTCAGGTCGGGGTATCATGAGCTGAGAATAAAAGATACTGACATTCCGAAGACGACGTTTCGTTCAAGGTATGGGCATTATGAGTATGTGGTGATGCCGTTCGGGTTGACTAATGCACCAACGGTATTCATGGATCTTATGAACCGGATCTTCAGTCCATATTTGGACATGTTCGTGGTGGTATTCATCGATGACATCGTGGTCTATTCTAAGACTAAGGAGGAGCATGCGAAGCATCTGATGATCGTGCTATAGACCTTGAAGGATAACCAGTTGTATGCCAAGTTGTCTAAATGTGAATTATGGTTAGAGAAGCTGGCTTTCTTTTGGCATATGATATCGAAGGAAGGGGTAATGGTGGATCCGAGTTAGATTGAGGCGGTGTCTAACTGGGAGGCACCAAAGAATGTGGCTGAGGTGAGAAGTTTTCTGGGTTTGGTTGGGTATTATAGGAAGTTCGTGAAGGACTTCTCGAAGATAGCTAGACCTATAATGGCATTGATGAGGAAGGAGAACAGGTTTTGTTGGAAAGAGAGTTGTGATACGGCGTTCCAAACCTTAAAGGAGCGTTTAACCACAACTCTTGTTCTAGCATTACCTGAGGGGAGCGAGAACTTTGAGGTGTATACGAATGCAGCGAAGTGTGGCTTGGGGTGTGTGTTGATGCACAATAGGAAGGTCATTGCTTATGCGTCGAGACAGCTGAAGCCTTTTGACGAGAATTTCCATACTCATGATCTTGAGTTAGGTGCGGTGGTGGTCGCGCTGAAGATTTGGAGGCACTATTTGTATGGTGCCAGTTTCAAGGTGTTTTCAGACCACAAGAGTTTGAAGTACATTTATATTAGGAGCAAGTAATTAGAGGATCCGAAGATTCAGCTATGGAAGAAGGGAGTAGAGGAGAGTACTACTCCTATATTTTCGATTCATGGTGATGGAAGTTTGAGGTTTGAGGGTCATAAGTGAATATTTGTATGATTTTAACCCTCACTTTAGCTCGGTTTTATTTGTCATTTGTGCTTTGTTAAGCCATTTTATGAGCTAATATCGTCTTCTAGGCGAATTCCTGTGTTCTAACCTGTTTTGTAGGGAAAGTGACGTTTCTACGCCCTTTTTCTATATTTTCGAGCATTTGCCTAAAACCCGACAATTTGAAGAAACAAGCTTGACCAAGTGAAAGGCATTTCAAGAAGGTTCACTAATTCGAAAGAGAGAAGAAGCAAAGACGGTTTCGTAGTTACCGGAAGATCAATCAATATTCATCGCTTTACATCAAATCCTATCAACAAACCCGATTGAAGAAGTCAAGGGGGATGTTGGAAGTCAAGTCAAAGCAAAGGAAGATGAAACGTTAGTCAAGAGCTTCCAGAAGACCACTTACCCGATCGGGTAAGTGTGTACCCAATCGGGTATCCTTGCTGATCCGAGCATGACGGCTTCTTCTTCCTACTTTTGTCCTATGTGTTTAATGCCCGGCCTCTTCTCCACGAAACCCTAATACTATAAATAGATGCTCTAGCATCTCATCTCATATCATCTCATCTTATACAATCTTCTTTACAACATTCTTTAGAATAATCTTTTCTTTTCTCTCTAGTTTCTAGTCTTTCTAGTTTAGATCATTTCTTCTTTTGTCTTTTGTTCTTAGTGTATTTCTGTCCATTTCTTATCAAAACATTAGTTTAGTTCAATAAGAATTTCAATCTTTGTGATCTACTTTGTTGGGTTTAAGAATTGTAATTCAAGGAACGATTATTCTATGCAAGGGATTTCTATTATCGTTATCACTTTCGTTGTTGATCATCCCTAGGTATTCCTAATTTATCCCTTACTTATTATCTTTTATTATTTTCCATTTGATTGTCATTTTCTATTTATGTTATTCTAGATTCATTTTCATAATCATAGTTTCATCCCTTAGATTGTTAAATAGCGTCGTTATTATCGCCTCATAGAGAGTCTAAAATCATTGTCAAAAACCAACTAAATATGTATATCCTAGTTTTAATTGTTAATATCATCTTAAACATAAATATAATCATGAGTGAGTAGTCACATTTCTAGGGTGTAGGGTAGCCATGTAAGATTGATTAAAAGATGACAATTGGATAAAAGAAATTGTGCCTTTAAAACATTCTGTCTATGCATGTTTGGACTTTAACGATAGTTGACGATTCCTGATCACAATCATTGACTAGTATGGAATTCTTTTCCAAAGTAGACATATGAGATTTGAATAGACAAAGCATGACATAGTGGATTAAGACCTAGTAAATCGCCTAAATTTCTGCTATACCATCTGATCTATGATTGTAATGAACACACCATTCTTACAAACGCGCAATGAATTATTCGCATATCCTAAATCCAATTTCATCAATATGTCAAGCTACATGTGTGAACCTACTTCCCTAGATGCTTCCCATTATTGTTAATTCATCATTTGCTTTATTGTTTTCATTTTAGTTTGCTTTTATTTTGTTTTTATTTATGCTTTTTATTAGTTTAGAATTCAAAACTGCAAAACCCAGAAAATCGTTAGATAAAACTCAATTGTGAGACGATTCAAAATCCATAGGAAACACCATCTCCCTGAGGATCGACCCCTACTTCTCTAATTACATTAATTTGTTATTAGCCTAGTCTGGGTAAATTATCTTTGTATTGGGCTTGCGACAGGCCCGATCAAATTTTGGCGCCATTGCCGGGGAGCACGGTTTAGTTTTCCTTTTTCTTGTGATTTTTATCACAATTAGTTTTATCTCTTTAGGAACTCAAATTCCTTTAGACCTCTCTTGATTTTTCATCTTAGCTTTTCAATCTTATGCCCAGATCTTCTAGACTAGGGACCCCTATTCCTTTAGACCCCGAACTAGAAAGAACTCTGCGTAGGAAATTAAAGCTATTCAACGAAATTTCAAAAGCTTATGATATTTCAAGTTTAGATCGTATTCGTGAGAAATAATCGGATATCTTACCTAATCTTGAAGGAGAAGAAGATCCATTTTCATCTCCATTTCCAAAAACCAATCAACTTTCAACCAACATTCCATCTTTATTTTCACAAACAAAAATGGTTCGACTTTCCGACCATTCCAAACCCACCGCAGATACACTTCCAAAGGGTATAGCTACACCTCAAATTACAGCCCAAAACTTCGAAATCAAACCTGCCTTCATCAATCTAATAGAAAGAAATCAATTTGGTGGCAATGCCACAGAAGATCCCAACCTTCATATCCAAAACTTCTGTGACTATTGCTCCACAATTAGACAAACTGGAGTATCCCAAGAGAAGATTAGGGAAATGCTTTTTCCCTTCTCTTTAAGAGGAAAGGCAAAACTATGGATCAATAGTCTTGATCGAGTTGCCTTAGGAATAGTCGACTGGGATGGTCTAGCTCTTGCTTTCTATCAAAAGTACTTCCCACCAGAACGAACCGCACTCTTGCGGAGTCAAATTACTGGATTCCGTCAAAGAGGCGATGAAAGCCTTTATGAGGCATGGGAAAGGTACAAAGAATTACAAAGAGAATGCCCTCATCATGGCCTTGATTCATGGTTCTTAGCTATCACCTTCTACAACGGTTGTTGTGGCGAATCGCGTCGTATCCTCGATTCCGCTAACAATGGCCGTTTCGATCATATCGATGTAGAAATAGCTAGTGCGACTATCGAGTCAATGGCAATCCACGATTCTCAGTATAGCAACTCGCGTGCTATGCCACTCAAAGCCAAGCAGGATGATTCAAGTAAAGTAGCACTCCTGGAAGCCCAATTAGCCCTTTTGCAGCAACAAGTAGGAAGCTCTTCCCAATCCAAGAAATATATCAACGTCACTAACCACGTAGTGGTATGTGAGACATGTGGGGTTGGAGGGCATAGTTTTCAAGAATGTAGAAGTTCAATAGAGCAAGTCAATGCCTATCAAGGATATAAGCAAGGAAACGCTTTCTCAAACTTCTATAACAAAAACACAAAAACCCATCCTTTTTTGTCCTACAAAAGCACTAACATTCAAAATCCACAACAACAAATTCAAAAACCATTCATACCACACCAACAAAAGTCTCACAATCCACCTGGTTTTCAAAACCAGAGACCTTCATTCCAACCTAACTTCAACCAACCATACCAAAATCAACCTCAACACCAACCACCTCAAATTCAAGGCCAACCTAATGACTCAAGCTTGAGCAAAATTGAATCCATGCTTCTACAAGTTGTTTAAAGGCAAGATTCAATGTTTTCTCAACTTCAAAAGAGTGATCAAGCTCAAAGTGTTTCCATCAAGATGCTTGAAACTCAAATGGCCCAATTGGCTGCCTCTAATGCCCAAAGAAAACAAGGCCAACTCCCACCTCACGGTGAACAACCGAGGGACACCGCAAATGCTATCACCCTTAGGAGTGGTACCACTTATGCGGAACCTTAGCAACCGGAATAACTAACAGTTGAGCCTTCACAAGTAGAAAGCCAAAAAGAAACCCAACCATCCACCGCTAAGGAAGCGGAAAACAAAACTGAAAAGAAGGATGAGCTTGAAAAGGAACCCATCAAAATTCAAGTTCCATTTCCCCAGCGTTTGAGGAGAAATCATATGGAAACCCAGTTCAGCAAATTCATGGAAGCAGTAAAAAACCTCCAAGTAACGGTTCCCTTCACTGAATTAATCACTCAAATCCCTTCTTACACGAAATTTATGAAGGATATCTTGACAAAGAAGAGGACTCTAGATGATGTTGAAATCATCACATTCACCGCTGAATGCAGTGCGTTATTGCAAAATAAGTCCCCTTCTAAGTTAAAGGATCCTGGTAGTTTCTCTATACCTTGCACTATAGGCACCTACACTATTGATAAAGCTTTATGCGATCTAGGTGCTAGTTTAAGCGTCATGCCCTATTCCATCTGTGAAAAATTGAATATGGGAATTCTTAAATGCACAAGTATCACCTTGCAAATGGCAGATCGTTCTCTAAAACAACCTATGGGAGTTTTAGAAGATGTACCTGTTAGAGTAGGGAGGTTTTTCATTCCAGTCGATTTCATAGTGTTAGATATGGCTGAAGATTCGCAAATCCCTATCATTTTAGGAAGGCCATTTCTACACACTGCGGGAGCAGTAATCGATGTCAAGAATGGAAAATTGACATTAGAAGTAGGTGATGATAAAGTCACCTACAACTTAAATAGTGTACTGAAGAGCCATATGCTTGAAGAGCCTTGCTGTTTCCTTGACATTGTCGACTCAATCATTGATGAATCTCTGTATCAATCAATAATTGAGGATCCTTTAGAAGCAATTTTATTGTTAGTGGATATCTCTGAAAACGACAATTTTAAGATCAGTGAGCTGGAAAGGGACTTGACTGGAAAAGAGATACCGTCTGAAGAAGTTGAGGAGTTCATAAGCTTAATTGATGCTCCTGCCAAGGCAGAAGTACATAAACCTGAACTTAAACCTCTTCCCTCAAATCTCAAATATGCCTTTTTAGATGAATCCGAATATTGCCCAGTCATAGTGAGTGCTCTCCTAGATGAAAATCAGTTAAACTCACTAGTGACTGTTTTGGAAAAAACATAAGAAGGCAATAAGATATAAGCTTGAAGATCTCACTAGCATAAGCCCCGACTTTTGCATGCATAGAATCAACTTAGAAGAAGGCCAAAAACCTTGTGTTCAAGGTCAACGCCGTCTTAATCCTAACATGCAAGAAGTAGTTAAAGCTGAAGTTATGAAATTGCTAGATGCTGGCATAATCTATGCAATTTCTGACTCAAAATGGGTTAGCCCTGTCCAAGTTGTTTCCAAGAAAGGAGGAACAACAGTAGTCAAGAATGAAAAGAATGAGCTCATCCCCACAAGAATTGTGACGGGATGGCGTATGTGTATTGACTACAGGAAGTTGAATCAATCAACTCGAAAAGATCACTATCCTCTACCCTTCATTGATCAAATGCTAGAGAGGTTAGCTTGCCACAAATATTTCTGCTATCTAGATGGTTACTCAGGATTTTTCCAAATTCCTATCGATCCTGAGGACCAAGAGAAAACCACCTTCACCTGGTCCTATGGTACTTTTGCTTATCGCCGAATGCCATTTGGCTTGTGCAATGCACCTGCAACTTTCCAGCGTTGCATGACTAGTATCTTTTCGGATTTTGTTGAATCTTTCATGGAAGTATTCATGGACGACTTTAGCGTCTATGGCATTTCCTTTGATAATTGTTTGACAAATCTATCGAAAGTTCTAAAACGCTGTGAAGAAGTCGACCTTGTTCTCAACTGGGAAAAGTGTCACTTCATGGTGAACGAAGGTGTAGTTTTAGGACACATCATTTCTGAAAGAGGTATTGAAGTGGATCGAGCTAAGATCCAAGTTATTGAGCAACTGCCACCACCTGCTAATGTAAAAGGAATCAGGAGTTTCCTTGGCCACGCCGGTTTTTACCGACGGTTTATAAAAGATTTTTCTAAAATAGCCAAGCCCCTGACTGAGCTCCTTTTTAAGGATGCACCTTTTAATTTCACAAAGGAATGCCTTGAGGCATTCAACAAAATCAAACGTGCTTTAATCACCGCACCTATAATCCAGTCACCTGATTGGAATCTTCCTTTTGAACTTATGTGCGATGCGAGTGATTATGCCGTTGGAGTTGTTTTGGGGCAAAGAAAGGAAAAGTTCCTTCATGCTATTTACTATGCTAGTAAAACCTTAGATCCTGCCCAAATCAACTACGCCACCACTGAAAAAGAACTTCTTGCCATTGTCTACGCCTTAGACAAATTCCGTTCTTACCTTATAGGATCAAAAGTCATTGTTTACACTGACCATGCTGCTTTGAAATATCTGCTTTCAAAGAAAGAGGCAAAACCTCGACTTATCCGATGGATCTTACTCCTTCAAGAGTTTGATCTAGAGATCCGGGATAAGAAAGGAGCAGAGAACGTAGTCGCTGACCATCTCTCGAGGATAAGAGTAACTGAAATAGGATTGCCAACACCAATTAATGATTCGTTTGCTGATGATTCATTAATGGCGATTGCTGACTCTTCTCCTTGGTATGCTGATATGGCCAATTTTCTTGTCAGTCGCCAGCTACCTTCTGACCTTTCTTATAACCAAAGAAAGAGATTTTTGCATGATGCAAAATTCTTTGTTTGGGATGACCCTTATCTTTTCAAGCAGTGTTCAGATGGTCTTTACAGACGATGTATCCCCCAGTGGGAAGTTAAAGGAGTTTTAGAAGGATGTCACTCATCTGCTTATGGTGGTCATCATGGTCCGTCCAAGACCGTAGCCAAAGTCTTACAATCCGGGTTTTTTTGGCCCACGATGTTTAAAGATTCAAAAGACTTTGTTATGGCTTGTGACGCTTGTCAACGAATGGGTCAAATATCCAAGAGACATGAAATGCCTCAAAACGGCATATTAGAAGTTGAAATATTCGATGTCTGGGGTATTGACTATCAAGGACCATTCCCTTCTTCTAACGGAAATCGTTATATCTTAGTCGTTGTTGACTATGTTTCTAAGTGGGTAGAAGCAATTGCTACTCCCACTAATGATGCTAGAGCTGTGATACGACTATTTAAGAAGATCATCTTTCCACGTTTTGGTGTACCCAGAGCCGTGATAAGTGATCGAGGAACTCATTTTGGAGAAAAGCAGTTAGACACTCTGCTTGCCAAATATGGTGTGTATCACAGACGAGGATTAGCCTACCACCCTCAGACCAGCGGTCAAGTAGAAGTCTCAAATAGAGAGTTGAAAACAATTCTTCAGAAAGTAGTCTCGAAATCTAGAACCGACTGGAGTAATAAGCTCGATGACACCTTATGGGCTTATCGCACAGCTTTCAAAACCCCGATTGGAACATCTCCTTATCGGTTGGTTTATGGAAAGGCCTGTCATCTTCCTGTCGAGTTAGAGTATAAAGCTTATTGGGCTATCAAAGAACTCAACTTAGACACTAAGCTTAGCGCTGATAGACGACTTTTGCAACTCAATGAGTTAGAAGAATTTCGTTTGCAAGCTTATGAGAATTCTAGGATCTACAAAGAGAAAACGAAGCGTTGGCACGACAAGAGGATAATTAAAAAAGAATTTAATGTCGGTGACCAAGTACTTCTTTTCAATTCCCGTCTGAAAATTTTTCCGGGAAAACTTCGATCACGATGGTCTGGACCATTCACTGTCACATATGTTAGCAAGTACGGCTATGTGGAACTAATGACTAGCAATGGTGAGAAATTCAAAGTCAATGGACACAGACTGAAACTCTACTATAGCAATTCTATCATCGGATGTTTAGATATTGTCTATACAGAGCGTCCATCCCCAACCCAATGATTTCATAGAAGAATTGGTCGAGCAGGACGTTAAACAAGCGCTCCTCGGGAGGCAACCCGTGTTTTCCCTTTTTGCATTTTTATTTTTGCTTTTTCCCTTTTACGTTGTTTTGTTAGATTTCTTTGCAGATGAAAGAGTTTTTGAAGAATCTATGAAGACCTTCCTTGTCAAGTCCAAAAGACTAGCTTGGGGGAGTCTGCACTGGCTATTAAGCTTCATTCTTCTTTCATTTTTCCTTTCTTCCCATTAAGCATCTCGTTGCATATTTAGTGTTTGTGCTCACATTGAGGACAATGTGATGTTTAGCTTGGGGGAGGGATTGCATTTTCCCATTTTGCATTTTAGTTGATCATTTTTCAAATTTTGAATAAAAGAAAGAGAGATTTTTGAGAAACTTTTAAAATTTTGAACACAATTGAATGCTTTTCATGCTTTGTTTGCTTGTTTGCTATGCTATCATGTTACATTTCCCACACTTAGAGCTTTCAAAAGTAATGATTCAATATTTATTGAATTGAGCATACATGGGGAAGTCTTGTACACAGTAGGCATGTAATGAAGCTATAGATGAGTACGCTTGATCTTGACATTTGGCAAGTTACATATATTGTAAGGTAGAACCTCCTTAGACTGGTACATCTATACCCAGTCTCATTTAGGTGTGTGTAGTTCTCCTTGTGATGTGTGTCATGTCAAAACGCATAAGTATGGTTCTCATTTCATTTCTATAAGCATTGCATTCATGATTCACTATGATTTGAAGCCTTTTTCACTTTAATTTGCCCCTCAAAATAAGCCCCTTCATACAAATGCTTCACAAAAATAATAGCTACATGTAAAAACTGCCTACCTTTTGAGCTAGTAGCTAGACTATGGTGTGTGGGTGCTCTTTTGAGAAGATTTGTTCTTATCTGTCAAAGTGAATTTGGAAAACGAAAAGTTCAAGAAGTGAAGTTATGTTCGAAAGAAAAGAAAAATAGAAAAGAAGAAAAGAAAAAAAGAAAGAAAGAAAAAGAAATAAGAGAAGAAGTTATGAGTATCTCCTAAGAAATGTCAATTCAATGATTAGATGGAGTTTACTTGTGTGTTTCGTGTGTAATAAGTCAATCTGTTCCTTCTGGCTTCGTTTTTCATCTTTTGGGAATTCATCGAAAGTTTGGATTGAGTTTTCATATATCATTGGTCAGTTGCTAGGTCATTCTAACCTTCACATGACCATAACTATTTGTCCACCTTTCACCCATTTCCCAAAGCCTTCTTCTTTTCGGCTTCTTTTCTATGTGCATTGTGATCTTTGACTTGTGTTTTGAATTGTTTACCATATTAGATTGCGGACGCATTTTCATAAGTCGTAGATAGGTGAGTGTCTCAAAAATATTTACACATAAAGAAATCACCTTTTACATACATGAGTGTTCGAGTGTACCGTGAGAGTCCAATTGTCAAAAGATCATGTAAGAGCCAAAAAATCTGTAGTGAAATTCTTTGTGCTACGCCGTTATGTAAATCTCAGCCATGTTTTTGTATCATTCTTGCCCACGTAGCTTTTGGGTTGTCATTCATTATGTTTCCAAAACTTAACGTTGAGATTTGTTTCCTGATAGTGTAGTAGCCAATGCTTACAACCTTGTCCTGGTATTGTTTATTATGTTTGCTTCAGGACAAGCAAAGGTTTAGCTTGGGGGAGTTTGATAAGTGAATATTTGTATGATTTTAACCCTCACTTTAGCTCGGTTTTGTTTGTCATTTGTGCTTTGTTAAGCCATTTTATGAGCTAATATCGTCTTCTAGGCGAATTCCTGTGTTCTAACCTGTTTTGTAGGGAAAGTGACGTTTCTACGCCCTTTTTCTATATTTTTGAGCATTTGCCTAAAACCCGACGATTTGAAGAAACAAGCTTGACCAAGTGAAAGGCATTTCAAGAAGGTTCACTAATTCGAAAGAGAGAAGAAGCAAAGACGGTTTCGTAGTTACCGGAAGATCAATCAATATTCATCGCTTTACATCAAATCCTATCAACAAACCCGATTGAAGAAGTCAAGGGGGATGTTGGAAGTCAAGTCAAAGCAAAGGAAGATGAAACGTGTGTACCCGATCGGGTATCCTTGCTGATCCGAGCATGGCGGCTTCTTCTTCCTACTTTTGTCCTATGTGTTTAATGCCCGACCTCTTCTCCACGAAACCCTAATACTATAAATAGATGCTCTAGCATCTCATCTCATATCATCTCATCTTATACAATCTTCTTTACAACATTCTTTAGAATAATCTTTTCTTTTCTCTCTAGTTTCTAGTCTTTCTAGTTTAGATCATTTCTTCTTTTGTCTTTTGTTCTTAGTGTATTTCTGTCCATTTCTTATCAAAACATTAGTTTAGTTCAATAAGAATTTCAATCTTTGTGATCTACTTTGTTGGGTTCAAGAATTGTAATTCAAGGAACGATTATTCTATGCAAGGGATTTCTATTATCGTTATCACTTTCGTTGTTGATCGTCCCTAGGTATTCCTAATTTATCCCTTACTTATTATCTTTTATTGTTTTCCATTTGATTGTCATTTTCTATTTATGTTATTCTAGATTCATTTTCATAATCATAGTTTCATCCCTTAGATTGTTAAATAGCGTCGTTATTATCGCCTCATAGAGAGTCTAAAATCATTGTCAAAAACCAACTAAATATGTATATCCTAGTTTTAATTGTTAATATCACCTTAAACATAAATATAATCATGAGTGAGTAGTCACCTTTCTAGGGTGTAGGGTAGCCATGTTAGATTGATTAAATGATGAAAATTGGATAAAAGAAATTGTGCCTTTACGACATTGTGCCTATGCATGTTTGGACTTTAACGATAGTTGACGATTCCTGATCACAATCATTGACTAGTATGGAATTCTTTTCCAAAGTAGACATACGAGATTTGAATAGACAAAGCATGACATAGTGGATTAAGACCTAGTAAATCGCCTAAATGCCTGCTAGACCATCTGATCTATGATTGTAATGAACACACCATTCTTACAAACGCGCAATGAATTATTCGCATATCCTAAATCCAATTTCATCAATATGTCAATCTACATGTGTGAACCTACTTCCCTAGATGCTTCCCATTATTGTTAATTCATCATTTGCTTTATTGTTATCATTTTAGTTTGCTTTCATTTTGTTTTTATTTATGCTTTTTATTAGTTTAGAATTCAAAACCTCAAAACCCAGAAAATCGTTAGATAAAACTCAATTGTGAGACTATTCACAATCCATAGGAAACACCATCTCCCTGAGGATTGACCCCTACTTCCCTAATTACATTAATTTGTTATTAGCCTAGTCTGGGTAAATTATCTTTGTATTGGGCTTGCGACAGACCCGATCAGAGGGCCGATGGTGTGTACCGAGCGATCCAGAGTTGAAGAAAGTGATTTTCCGTGAGGCTCATTGTACTCCTTATTCTGTTCACCCAGGTGGGGATAAGTTATACAAGGATCTGAAGAAGACTTTTTGGTGGTCGGGAATGAAGAAGGAGGTAGCTGACTTTGTTGCGAGATGTTTGACATGTCAGCGAGTCAAAGAGGAGCAAAGGAGACCGCAGGGTAAGATTTAGTCCTTAAAGGTGCCATAGTGGAAATGGGGGTCTATACCCATGGACTTTGTGGTGGGACTTCCGAGATCGTAGAAGGGGAATAACATGATTTGGATTAACGTGGATCGGTTGACCAAGTCAGCCCATTTCGTGCCTATGAAGGATACTTGGAGCAAGATTGAGCTCGCGTTGTCTTATAGGAAGCATGTGGTGAAGCTCCATGGGGTGCCTAGTGATATAGTTTCTGACCGTGACGCAAGATTTATTTCTAAATTCTGGAATGAATTGCAAGAGCTGATAGGAACAACATTGAAGATGAGTAGATCATTTCATCCTACGACGAATGGCCAGACCGAGAGGATGATCAAGATCGTAGAGGATATGTTGAGGGCTTGTGTGCTATCCTTTGGTGGGAGCTGGGAAGATAAGCTAGATTTGATAGAATTCTCTTACAACATTAGTTATCATTCTAGTATTGGGATGACACCGTTTGAGGCTTTGTATGGGAGGAGATGCAGGAGTCCGGTTTGTTGGGATGATAGTTCTGAGGCAGTAGTTCTTGGACTCCAGATGGTCCATGACATGATCAAGCAAGTGAAGTTGATTGGCCAGAAGATGAAAGCACCATATGATCGCCAGAAGATCTATGCAGATCTTCATCGCCGGAATGTTGAGTTTCAGGTGGGTGACAAGGTCCTTTTGAAGGTGTCACCTATGTGTCGGGTGATGAGATTCAGGAAGATGGGCAAGCTGAGCCAAAAGTTCTTAGGTCCCTATGAAATTTTGGATCGGATTGGAGAGGTGGCTTATGGTTTGGCCTTACCACCTGCTCTTGACCGGGTCCATAATGTGTTTCATGTGTCTCAGCTGAGGAAGTATGGGAGTGACCCGTCTCATGTCCTTGAGGCTGAGACTATCGATCTTGATCAGGCACTCACCTATGTTGAGGTTCCAAAAGAGATCTTGGACCGGAAGGTGCGCAAGACTAGGAATGGAGAGGCGACGCTTGTGGTAAACGGTGGGATGACGGATGGAACCAAGCGTAGTGTTATGCATTTGTGGAGTCGTCACCAATTTTGGTGGGAAATTGGAACTATTCGAATACCTTATTCCATGTCAAGACATAAAGTGATGACATCAACACTAAGAACTCGTTACCCTTAGCATTCTATGTCTCGAATGACTCTCGTGGATGCCAATGAACACGGATGTTCACAGAGATCTTGAGTAAGGGGTGAGGGTACGTATTATAAAGTTCTTTAATCTAACACCTAATCCCGCCCGCCTCGATAACGGCCTCTAATAACGATTAAGGAAATTTTTTCGTAGTTGATATGTTATCGATTATATGCATGCAATACAACATCCAACGTTTTAATCCTAGCATGTGAATTAGACTACGTCGGTAAACATGTAATTAGCACTCAGTTATGTCGAATTGGAAATTTAGGATGAATTACACACGAAAGGCAAAGAAATCATACAATAAAGAGCTTAAATAAGATTACATGATCTACGTCAGAAATATATTCAAAACGAAGATTTGAAGAAAAGGAAAAGATTTTAAAATTAAAAGACAGATTAGGAGCGATAATACGATTAATAGTTAATTAAACACGTACTTAAAGCTACGTCAAGGCGAAAACAGAAGTTCATGGACATAGTTCAACCCAGAACAAGCGCATCACTTGGTGCGTGTGTTCTTGGGTTGAATTCTGACTGTGAAGTCGGAATCGCAAGCAGTTAATGTTATTTGGTGTATTTACGGTGGATTATAGAACTACCACTCGAGTAGAAGTGGTTTTAAAATGTTACTTACTATAATCTATATCAACGATGACCTTTAGAGATTTGATATGAACAAATCGAACATCTAAACTCCGATTTTGACTCAAAGACAAAACCCGCTAATATTGAATTATTAGGGATCTAAGTCAAGAATAAGATGTCTTATAAAATATAAATACGATTTATGTACGAATAAAATAAATTAAGATAAGGAAAACAAAGACGTAGAAACCAGAGGAAGAAGAAGAAGAGCAGGAGCAGGCGGCTTCTTGGAAGAGGCGCAGATGTTTCTGCGTTTCTTCTTGACGTTTGATGACTACTAAAAAGGTTTTGTTAAAAAGGTTTTTACTTAAGATCGGTTTTGAATTTATTTCTGACGTAAATCTTACATTACTAATAAATAAAAATAATAAAATAAAAGACGACATTTAACACCCTCGGACTTACATGTTGACGAAACGAGATTGACTAAGTAAACGTTTTAGCGACAGCTCGACTCGAATGTATGCAGAAAGTGCCCTTGTTAAAGAACTAAAGTTGATTAGTTAAATTGATTGATTAGTGTGTAGTGGTCAAATTGATCGATGCAAACGTGACGGGTACCCAGAAGGATCTGAGCTTATGTGGTCGATTGATCAAGCACGTAGATGTCGATAGCTTAGAGCAAGGTCTAGAATGCAAAGAGAGAAGAGAAGAGGAGGAACACTCGCGTACCTTAAAAGTGAGACCGGAGCTCTCCTTTTATAGTAGAAAATGTGAACGACTTCTAGAACAACTCAAACTTTGAAAAGAATAGACAGGGAAAGAGGTGCAGAAGGACTGCGACCCTTCGAAGAAGCGCGGCACCTGCTGCGTCATTTCCCCAGAGGTTTCCTACTAAAGAAGGAAGATTTCCACGTTTCTATTACAGAATTGAGGTTGATCTACACTTCCCTTTCAAAAAGATACGAGATAATTTTATTAAAAAATATAGAATCTGAAATATTAATAAAATATAATAGAGTGTTCCGACTCGGAGTTTTAAAACGATTTCTAGAAAATGAAGCGGTTTTCGACCCGGATTCCAAATGAACTCTAATGACTGTCAAAACGACCATATCGGCGCGTAGATGACGACCAAGGGGTAGAAACAAGTATTTGAGCTATCACTTGACCATAAACTTACGAATTGTCATAATTTGTTTCGCGTACCAAACATGCGGCCAATCATCACTGGGTGGTTGGCGAAAGGTGTAGAACTGAGGTATCTACCGAGCCTCCACTTTGACTGAGGCGTGGACTAGGCAAAAGTCAAAGTATAGCCATCAGGCCAATCGAAGATTACAGCCTGACGACTATGGTGACGCGAGGCGGCTCAAAGGGTATGAACCAAGGACATGTCGTCGGGAAACTTTTAAAGTCTGTCGACCATCAGGGAGGGTCATTTGAATTCGATTAGACTACGTATAAAAGCTTGCCAGCCATAAGAAGGAGTCATACCTGAGGCATCTTCTTATTTGGAATGAGGTGCGATGTAAGACTCGCAAGCCGTTGATTGGGGTGCGTTGTGAGGCTCACTAGCCGTTTGAATGGATATCATACGCGAGAATCTGCCTGTCTCTGTCCTCAGGCGCTTGCCGGCTCCTTTCATCCGACCAATCGCGGGATTGAAGCCTCAGAGTGTCATTGTTAACGAGACCCCTGACGCGAATGCCGTCTCGAGAAGACCTAGCCTTTCTGACTTGGCCTGGCCCGGTCGGGGGTTACATACTCAGGCATGGCGGGGGTTTTAGATCAGAGGAAGTCTACTTTGGAGCAGGTTTCCTCTCCCCTTGGCCTAGTCCTTTTACGGCAGGCAGCAGGTATAGACAAACCTGGCACACCTAATCCTCGTGCTTTACCTGCCGAAAGTCGTATGTACGGCTTGAAGGGAGATCTTTCATATCTTTGGAGATCCACCCCGAGATTGCCGTTTCCAGCGCTCGTTGGGAGAATTATAGTCTTTTTTGTGTTCTTGTGTATGCTACGGATGAAACTTCAAGCTTGATTCCGCGGAAAGAGGTGGGCAACCCATTTCTGTGGTAGAGTAGAAAGAAAAACCAAAGGTCGAAATGCTAGCCGCCAGAGTTCCAGTGCCACTGCTCTGCCTTGACAAAATTTTACTTTTCTGCCTTGGCGCGCCGAGATCCCGGAATTCAATGAAATAAGAAATTAATGATCCAGAAAGGCATGGGACTTTTGGAAGAAGTAGAGTTTAATCCGGACTGGAGCAACTGTACCCCGCCCTCGGCCAAGACTCAGGTTAAGCTCCGTCTCCGAACCTCCTCTCCCGTTGGTCGAGCTCTTCTATAACGTAAACTGATGGCTCATTCTTCCAAGTAATGTTAAAGCTATGAGTCAGAACTTCTTTTGGAGGAGAGTAAAATAGGGACCGGACTTCAGCTCAAATGGGTGCCGCTGAAGCGGCAGAACCAACTGCATAGTCAACAGAAGCTGCTGGATTAATGGCTACAGTAATTTAATCGTATAAAGGAAGATTTCTGTTCTCAAGCGAAATCTAGGACGAGTGCCATTTTGCTTCCACTTTGAATGGCACGACTCTTTTAATTTCTGCATCGGCATTTGAGTTATCTCCTTGCCTAGTGGCATGATCAAAGCCGATGATCGTAAGCTATATCCTTCATCACGATATCAAATGAAACTTGGCTGGATCCAATCGGATAGACAACCCTTACTTTGATTTTGTAAGTACCATGAAAGAGGCGATCAGAATGGTACCCGAATCCGCTTAACCAGGCTCAGGTGAGGAAAAAGGGGCATTCGTAGTCAATACAGAAAAGGAGGAAAAGTGGAATTAATTTTAAAATGTGCATAAATCACTTGACCACCAAAATCGTCGTGATGAAATCTTTTTTATGTCTAAAGGTCAGAGTTATACGGTATGAAATCATGTTCGTTCTAGAGGATGCTTGGGCAAGCTCGGGTTATGAGGTTCAATCAATGAAAAACAAGGACCAAGAGGAAGCCTTATAATCAGGATCGCAACCACCAAACTAATAGAACAAGGCTGAGCTGTACAGCTGGTCCACAGGTCCAATGTGGTCTAAGAGCAACAAGCTAACCGGGATTTTAGTAGTAGGCGGCATGCGTTCTTCTTTTTGAGTAGGCAAAACTTGTAGGGTCGGGCAGAACCGTTGTTGCCTGGCGGGAGTTCACTTTGGTGTCGTCTCTAGAATAAGACGATACATCGGTCTTTCGAAGGAGCAAGTGCAAGTGAAGAACGAACGTGCAAGCCTCAATCCTTGGGGGAAGGGCTCTTCCCAAGCGTAGTGGGCGGAACTGTTGAAGCAAGATCATCTTGTCCGTAAGGGCACTTCCCTTCCCGCTCACCTCCGCCGCCAGCCCTATCAACTGCAACTGCAACTGCAACTGCAACTGGGAAGTGCCACCTTTCCCTGTCCGAGAATCTCCATCTGCTCTAAGTGAAATGGGCGAGCTATAATCCCTATGTCAAGTTGGCGGGTTGGATATCTAATTGTCCAGGTGGTAATGATAGTATCTTGTACCTGAACCGGTGGCTAGGAATCTCCCAAAATAAGACTTGAAGAGGGAGCAAAGGAGCGAAGCAGGTCGACCAGAGTCCGAAAGCGAAGAGCTGGCTGCCTCGTCCCTCCTAGTCCCAATGCCAAGGGGCGTTAGCTTGTCGCAGCTCCTTTTACGCGAGCGAAGGGAAAACTCTCTTTCTACAAGGAAAACTCTCTTTCTACTAGGTAAACTCATATTTGCTAAAGTGAAAAAGAAGAAAATGGTTTTTATCCCTCTCGCGTCATCTTATTCTACGCTTCGGCTTGTCCAATATTGGCATTCCAAGGGAGTGACGTTGACCCAACCCCAGTACTGAAAACTACCTCCCATCTGAAATACAAAAAAATAAAGAATGAGAGAGGGTAGCCGCGATAGGATATTATACCCAGCCAGCAAAGTTAGGAAGAATGTACACATCCCTCCCTTGTGTCCCCATGGCCAGGTTAATCTTTCAGTTAATGCTTTTACCATGGCAGCGGTCCCCACTGGAGATAAAATTTTAAGTTGGATCGCTACCATGTGGGGGGGTCACATAATATAGGAAAATGAACAAGTGTGAGTCAAGCTCTCTTTTTTTTTATTTGAGAAAGCGTGGAACTTTTGTATGCTGGAGACCATACCCAAAAGTTTTAAATTAAAAAAAAATATGGATGAATGAGTCTTGCTCAATCCCCTCCATCTAATCAGATTTCTAGCGGATCTGGCCCTACAGTGGTAAAACCTCGTGAACCGGGCGGGTTCAAAATAGTGAATTGAGGTAGAGTAGACTGATGATCCTCGCGAGCCCCCCAACAAAGCCACCAGAAATCCTATCCAGTAAAGAAGATTCTTACGCCAGTCATTGGCACAACGAACAAGCCCGAGCCAGGAGGGTCTCTTAATGCCTTCTTTTATCTTCTCATCAGACAGCAGCGCCGTCAAGATCCTAAGAAAGAGCACCTCCGACCCTTGACCCCTGGATGCCGAAGGCGTCCTTGCGGTGATCTCGTACCCCGCCCTGACCGGCGCCAGCTGCTGGGTCTCCGGGAAAGGGAAATCACAGTAGGTTTCTATGGAACCCAATTCTGGGGATTTACCCCCACCCTTCCTTTATAGGGCTCTATATATCTGAGATCTCCCTCGTGAGCCATAGCCCGTAGAGAATGAAAGGCAAGGAAAGGGTTGTTGCCCTCTCAACTACACGAGCAGATCGAAAGTTCGGCTTTACTTTTTTTCTTTGAATCGCATCTTGCGGGGCGGATAAGCATGAGGCAAAGGAAGCAGCCCGGAGAGTTCACTAGCTCGCTTAGCTTGAAAGTGCGGTGTGGTATGATGCTCCTGACACAGCTTTTGCTAAAACCCGAACTTGGCCCATTACCGCCTTGGTTTTGACGCGGAGAGGAATTAAATTCATCCCGTTACGGGCATCGGCATCCAAACAACATGCTCCCGAGAGTATCCTCAAAAAAAGGAACCTGAAAGAGCTCTTAAAATAGGTATTTCCCTCGTTAAAAGTGCTTAGGGTTTGGCCCTTGAGCCCCTGAATTCCGGGAACTTCCGGTTTTTCCTTAAACCAGGTGTAGCAGTCCTTTGCTTGGCTTGATTTTGGTCAAAAAGGGCAGCTGCGGCCGATTCTTGCATGCTAACGTGAAAGGACAGCTTCTATACCTGAGCGAAATTCAGTCGTGCGTGCGTGCATCTCCACCTCCATCTGGAGCCGTTCGCCACAGCATGGGGGAGCTACTCCTTAATTCGAACCCCAAGGAAGCGACGCCCCCTATTAATTAAACGGGCCTGCGCTGAAACCATCTTCCTTAAACGGCTAAGCCAGCTACCCCACCTTTTTAGCTTCTATGGATTGACAGCTGGTGGCGGGTGGGCGAGGGGTGGCCTTTGCGCTAACGCCTACTTGGAGATTTCATCCAACAGCGTAAAGGCCGTAAGTCGGGGAGCGGCCAAAAATGCTCCAAAACAAAGGAAAAGGTGCGTTCTGCACTCACAGAGAGAAAGCAATAATCCTGGAAACAACCTTCTTCGATCTTCCTAGCTCGCCTTCCTACGAGTTCCCTTACCGACCTAGTGACACATGTCCAAGCGTTATAGCATGGGGCTAAGGAATGAAGTGGAGGTATTCTGTCTTTATTCCTCTCACTAGCGATCGCCATGATTGGGGCTATAGTACTGACTATGCAAGGAATTTTTTCTTACCCTGGATTCAAGCCAGTAAGCAGGGTCAAAGGATGCGTTCGATCCTGTCTCAGGATGAACGCTGGGACAACGGTTTCGTCCATATATGCCCTCAAGCAAGTAAGAAACTGCGTTGAGGTAATGCGTTTGGGCCCAGGGGTAATGTATTGGAGAAGTTCCGACATCGAAGGGCACGTAGCTTCTTTGACTGACGAACCTGAGCGAATCAAAACCTTCGACCTGCTTTTGACAATCAAAAAGCCGCTCCCAGAAGAGCTTATTTGGATAGTGACGGCGCTACTGTGAGTGGCGAAGCAGTTGGTTGTCCGTGTTATGGAGATAAAAACTAGGATTACGAGTATTTAGGCACTAGCTATCCTTGTAGCCGCTGTTTCTACGAGATTTCACGTCTTCTTTTTGCCCCAACCCGTGATTTTTCAACGCCTTTTCCAGGGGAATTTTTGTGGTCAATAGAAAGCGACTGCAGTGAGCGAGTGAAGTCCCGAAACGAGCCGGCAAAAAGAGGCCAAGATCGGGGGCAAATCAAGGGGGCACAGGGAAAGCTACAAGTCCAAACCACCCCCGAGGTACCGGTAGCTTGAAGCTAGGTTTCCGATTGTCCCGCTATCAACTGGACATGTCCTATTGTTGGATCATCCATCATACGAATACCTAATGCTAAGAAAAAGCTCAAGGAGCGAGTGTCTCGACAATTTAGGCCGAGTTTACTAACTTAAGGTCTAGGAAGCGAAGGCATGATCGCAATGCTGGGCTGGGCCACCTCGAATGGCGTGAGTCGCATGCGAGGAGACCCGCACGTACGGTGTGACTCGCAACAGCCTAAAAAGAAGACTCTCTATACTCTGAGAGGGAATATTGAAGTCTTGCATTAAAAGTGGCTTCCGCAGTTGCCGATCTTTGCTTTGCATGGGCACGAAAGCAGACAGGTGACCGTTCAAAGAAATAAAATCCGGCTCTCGTAGGGGATCTTTGCGATCCTGCACAGCGCGACGTGCCGAGACGTGGCCACCTACATTCAAATACAAATCAAAGGTTAAAACAAATGCATTCTTATGCAACAAAGACGGTCATGGATTGGAAGCTCACCCTCCTCACGAGGTGTTCCCACTCCTCTAAGCCAACATCAGTCACCGCTACGCTGAACTCACGAAGCTCTGGAATCTTCGTAGAGCCAGCCGCATCCTAGTAGTCGATCACCTCGGGGTAAGCTGGGGGCTCGACGCCCGCCACCTCGATCTCCTGCAAAAATCAAATAGTTCATCAACATACAACTTATCAATTCTCAAGGATCAATACGACAAGAAACAAACAATGCTTAGCACGATCGGCCAGTACGCCAATCTTCGACAAAAAAACCCTGGGTAATCCTCGCCAGGAAGAAGAAGGGCGTCTCTACTCACGCCAGCAAGGTGAGCCTCTCTCTCACCTCGTGAGGAGGGTGAGCTTCCAATCCATGATTGTCTTTGTCGCCTAGGAATGCATTTATTTTAACGTTTGATTTGTATTAGAATGTAGGTGGCTTTGTCTCGGCATGTTGCACTGTGGAGGATGGCCAACCGGTTGCGGGCTACAGCCGTTGAGGCGCTCGCGGGTGGCCACGACCGACAGTTAGGAACCTATCGTTTCCTTTTTGTGCTTTGTGTTTTTTAAAATGAAATGGTTGATTGAAATGAGGTGTTTTTTTTTGCATAGAGCGTCGTAGCGTGAGCTGGCGGAGTCTCGGGTTGAGACATCAGAGTCTCGAGAGGAGATAGCTGGTCGGTTCTGTCGCGGTCCCGAACAAAAATAATTACCCGCACTTAGGCTAACAACATAAGGAATGTAATTAGGGAAGTAGGGTGTCGATCATCAGGGAATACGTGTTACTTATGAATTGCTATGGATTGGTTTTCATTTAGAATCGAGTCACTTGAGTTGTTTGTCTAAGCTATTAACATGAAATAAAATGACAAATATGTAAATGACGATATGTAAATGACAAATATGTAAATTGCAAAACAAAAAACCCAGAACAGAAGATTTACCCGATCGGGTTGTCACGTACCCGATCGGGGAAACCCTCTGATCTGAATATTAACAACTAAATTCTATCTAAAGACGATATTTAAATAACAATATTGAAAGTCTAACTAACTAAACTATTAAACTAGAGAATAACAATAATATAAACTATCTAGGAACGGAAATAAAAAACGATAAAATAAACTATCTAGATAATGATAAAATAAACTATCTAAACGATAAGGTAAACTAGCTAATCAACAATAAAATAAACTATTTAAAGCGGTAAAATAAACTAACTAATCAAGTTCATATAGTGAAAGAGAAATACATGTAAAATTAATTGAAAGTCTCATAGATACCAATATTAGAATTACTTATGATTGTCTAGGCCTTGTAGCGGTATATTCCTTCCGGATTCGTACCGACCTTTTAGTGGGTCCTAACGTCCTTTCAGCATGGTTAAGTCACTAAACCCCTATTGATAGTCCTAATTCCTATCCCAACTCTCGTCATAAAGATAGAAATGACTAATACAAACAATTGCTTATGGCCACTAAAGAAAGTTATAGAATTTGACACGACCAAAGGAAGAAACAATTTAGACGGTTCAATTGGTAACTACTCTTCTTTTAATTCATTTAACTCGTAAATCATTTCAAATATTACAACTCTATTTATTTTATTTACACAATGGTAATTTTACAATATTAGAATTAATCTAATTTATGTGATTATGTGATTAAGTAAATTAGCAACAAAAAGATGTATGAAATTAAACTATGAAATATAAATACTAAAGTGATTATGGTGATTATGTTAACAATGATTCTAATAACAATTTTAAGGATTATATGATTAGGTAAATTATAATGTGACATGCTAAATAATACTTTAGTTTTAACTAGATTAATTTTAGTTTGATTTCCTAATAACAACAATATTATGAAAATGATACTAGTGAGATTATAATTCATGATGACTAAAATTGCATAAGTAAATCAAGATTAGAGAATTACCGAATTGGAATAAGAGTATATAAGAATGAAAGTAAGAACAAATATCCAACCAAATAACAAAAGCTAAGCAAACACTAGAGAAATACTAAGAAAACTATAAAAATTTGTAAGAAAGTGTGCTAAGGTTGATATGAAAATGTATATGATGATAGTAGATAATTGGATAAAAAGATGATTCTTGGATGATTGCATGATCATTGGCTTTTATAGGGATGCATGGCTGCTGATCCCTCTTGCAAATTCGTACCCTAGTCAAAGCATTAAACCACCCATTTAAGCTCGGATTGAAGAAGAGCCAAGTAACGTCTTCTTGCAGAAATACCCGATCGGGTAACAGGTAATCTGATCGGGTTTTTGTGTAAGTCGGATTTTCCGTCTTTTCATCTTAGGCACGGAATCCTATGCCTTAGTCTTTGGTCAATGCATTACGGAATTGGGCTTGGGCTGATCTTCTCTTGACTTGGGTTGAGTTTTCTTTTAAAGTTCAAAGCCAAAATCCAAATTGAGTCCATTCGAGGAAAGATGTAGCGGAATCGTAATCAAATCGTGAACTGGCTATCATCAATACCTTGAAAACTCGTATCCTAGTGTCTTTGCTCCATAAAGTAGGAAAATATAGCAAAACCGCTTCATTTCCTATAAAACGAGTCAAAACACGCAAAACAACTAGAATAGCAATATTAGCTCGTTAATCACTTAACAAAGTGCATAAATCGTATAGAAATCGAGCTAAAACGGGAGATAAATCAATACAAAATATCACTTATCAAACTCCCCCAAGCTAAACCCTTGCTTGTCCTCAAGCAAATATAACAATCATAACTAGGACAAGGGTAGCTAACAATGATCAATCTATCATACAAATCTCAAAAAGTAAGCTCTTAATAAGTAGATGAATCATAAGCCCGCAGCAACAAGGGCGAAGGAAAATGCGAATCATGGTTGAGATTTACATAACGGCGCAGCATAGAAAATATTCTTCGGACCTTTTCAGCTCTTGCATGATCTTTTTGACAATGGACTCTCACGGTACACTCATCACTCAAATTTTTGTAAAATAGGAAATATTGGTTCAAATTTAAAGTGACACTCACCTATCTACGACTTATAAGAATGTGCTCGCAGTCTAGTATGGTAAACAATTCAAATTCATTAGGTAAAACTAATCATGATCAAAATATAACGTAAGAAGCACTTAGTAAAGTAAAGAAGAGGCTTGGGAAATTTGGGTAAGAAAGTGGACAAATGAATTTGGTCATGTGGAGCTTAAAGTCAAGCTAGTAATAACCAAATGTGTAGTGGATACTCAATCCAAATCATACCAATTCCCATCGACAAGAGTTAAAGTCAAAAGCAGCATATTGGCTTATTTAAACATTAGAATCAAGTTACGACTTCCCATAATTTTCTTTCTTTTCATTCATTCCATGGAAGCGTTTTTCCTCTTTTTCTTTTTTTTCTTTTGAGCTTTCAATTTCATTTTTTTCATTTTTCTTTTCTCATCATTTCTCAAAGCTCTTTTTTTCTTTTTTTTTCTTTCACATCAAAACCCGGGAATCAGTAATCCCGAGACAGCTCACACCAAATGGTGGCATTATCATAACATCGCAAAATCATAGAACACCCCTACACATATAGTTGGTTACTAGCTCAACAAGGGTAGGCAAAGTTATAATGTAGCTAGAAAGAAGGGTGTTTTAGTGAAATGTGAACAAGAGATTGAATGGCTTCAAAATGTAGATCATGACAGTAATACTTATAGAAAATGGAATAAAAACCATACTTATGCGTTTTGATGTAACACAGACTATAAGGAGAAACTACTCACTCCTAAACTGGGATCGGGTTCAGATGTACCGACCACTGGAGGCTCTACCTTACAATATGAGTAGCTTGCCAAAGTCAAGATCAAGCTTAATTAAGTCCAAATGCAATTTCCTACCTACTGTGTACAAGACATCCCCATGAATGCATAATTCCTCATAATAAAACGAAACATCAGCTTATAAAAACTATAAAATGAGAAATGTAAGATGGAAATGATCTTTTCTTTTTGATTTTTTCCTTGAGTTTTTTCGATTTTTTTCTTTTTTTTTCTTTTATTAATAAAAACTAAAAAGAAACTAAGAAAATTAAAAGAAAAGAAACTAAAAAGAAAACTAAAAATCTAAATGCAATCCTAAATGCAGTTCCTAAATGCAAATCCTCCCCCAAGCTAAAACTTCACATTGTCCTCAATGTGCATGCAATTATAACAGAAACAAACCGAGAAACGGCTAATAGCACATGTAACAGAGAAATAATATGAAATTCTAATGGAAAAAGGGGCTTAAAAAGAAAACTAAAAATGTGAAAAATAAAGAAAAGAAAAGAAATAAAATTCTTACAAAATGGTTAGCCTCCCCCAAGCTAGTATGAACAAGGGGAGCTCATCATCAAATCACAAAGGCCACCAGCCACGACCTCTCCTCTCAGAAGGAGGTGGCTCGGGTGCGGATCCAGAAGCATCTGCATAGTGGGTATCATCTGAAGAATGATAACTACCACGAGAAGGAAAGATCCCGGTTGGGTTGCTGGCTCCAAAGGTCTGATACTCTTCCACCTGGTGATCAGGAAAATCACCTCCATACCCTCCAAACCTCTCTACGCCATAATCGGTTCCACAATAATCAGGTCTGGTTCGCGGCACACCTGCACCATAAGCAGCACCATACCTCCCCTCGGGCCAAGTATAAAAAGACGGGTGGGGGCCCTCGGGTCTAATCACACCTTGCCTAGCAAAGTGGTCATAAATGGGGTGCAAAGCAAGCTGTTGGTTGGACTGAATCCTATTGACAGACAATGTTAAAGCTTCAAACATGGCGGCTACATCGCCTTCAGCATGGGTCGATTGAGAGGATGATCCAACCTCAGGGCGGCTGGATCTAAGCTGAACAGGGGGGTCAATGGGAGTGATATCCCCAACAGGAAGGTAGTAGGTAGGTCGAGGTAAGATAGCCTCACCCTCTTGAAGTGGAGGTCGCTGCCGAAGAAATGGAATTTGCTCTAATTCGGCGGTCAACTTGACCGAATCACGGCCAGCAATCCTCCAAATCATATGGGGGTGAGAAGCACGAAACCAGTTGAGCTGAACAAAGTATGCATAATCTAACCCATTTCCCATCTCGGTGGGAGGTGTAGTCAATGCCCGAAGGTTGGTGGTGGCTTGGTTAAAGCCACAAACTCTCATAGCTAGGTGAGTAATAAGACCTCCATAGACAATGGCTGTGTTCTTGGGATTAACAGCTTTGCTCAACTGAACAGCAAAATGATACGGGACACTAATAGACCATGGTACATCACCATCCACATTCAAAAATCCTCCCAACATTTCTAACTCTACTCGTCTCACCAAATGAGGTTCAGCACGACCCAAAAAGGTCCATCCCATGAATCTTTGCCAGATTCTAATGGCGGGATGATGGATATGTTGGTGTGGGACATGGTCCCAACGAGAGACAGGTAAGTCGAAATAGCACTCCAAAGCAGGCTAACATCAAAGCCTTCCGGAGGTGAGGGAACAGTATTTTCAGTGGTGAGACCAAAATAACTAGCAAAGTTCTCCAAGTTCATACTATAATCATCATTGAACAAACGAAACCGAACTTGAGGCATAGTGTTTCTATTTCTAGACCGATGCAACTCGAATGAGCTCAAAAATTCAAGAGTTAATTGAGGGTAGGTCTCATAGCTAAAGTTCATGCTAACATGCATACCTAGACCCCTAAATAACACTTTAACATGCTCAAGAAGTTTCATATGCCTTAAAGAAGAAACATTGAGGAACTTTGTAGCCCTCATACCTTTGCTTTTTAGAACGCACCATTTTTGCCATTGCTCCTGTGAGCTAAACTCTACATCCGGGAAGCTAGGATCATGCATAGCATTCCCTTGATTTTGTTCATCAGCTTCAAGCATTTCAATATCTTCCTCTTGTGCTCTACTACTCTCTCCTTGAGTGGAGGTTCTTGCCCTCTTTGATTTCCTTAGTGTAGGTGCCATTTTCTACAAATAACTAGTATTAAAACACTTCATTTGTAAACACAATTTGATAGTCATAAGTGTTATAATACTTAGCTTTAAGCACAAATTCAAGTATAGTGACCTTATTAAAACATTGTCATGCTATCTTTTAAGCACAAATGGATGTTTATAAGCATAGCAATATGTTAATTAGGTGAGCAACATATACTTGAATGAATTTGGCTACTACCTAAAGGTACCAATGCTAACTTAACATGACAAGATCATAAGTGCATAGTATAAAGCATGTATTCAAGCATCATACTACCACTTAAGCAAAAGTTGTTAACATATAGCAAAGATGAGTATCCTAATTTAGCTAATGGGCATCCAAATCAAAGTAATCATCCTAATTAATCACTAGAATTCACTCAAATTAATCAATATATCAATAACTAGGACAAGGTCTTTTAAACTGATGATTTCAGCTTCTAAAGTGATGAATCGTTCAACTAAGTTGTCACATGTTGTGATCACTTCTTGCATTGTAGATTGTAGGGATAGGATTGGAGCTCGTGGTGCACTTTCTTGGGGTGTGGTGCCCGGAATGCGTAGGTATGTCACAATAGTCTCAAGCTCTGAGACATGTCTTCATTCATATCTTGGATGATATGTTTCAATTTAAAACATTTCTCTGTGTCGTGCCCTTTGCCCTTATGATACTCACAGTAAGCATTCTCATCCCAGAACTTACTCTTCTTTTCTGGATCGGATGCAGGTCCTATAGGCTGGAGTTTGCCTTGTTGAGTCAATCTTTTTAAGACACTGGAGTATGTGTCGCCGATGTTGGTGAAATTCCTTTGGGGATTTTTCTTTCTGTGTGTTTCAACAAGGTTGACCTCATCGTATTTGTTAGTGGAGCCGTAAGAATGACTCGTTGAGCCTTGATACCCGCGACCTACCGTTTTAGTCAAGAGTCCCTTTTGGATGGCGTCTTTGATTCTGGTCTATAGCCTGGTTAAGTCTTTAAAAGACTTTATATTCTGGTACCTTCGATGGTTTGCATAGATGGGTTTTAGATTGTCCACAAGAATGACCTCAACTGGACGTTCGACCAATTGGGTACTAGTCTTCCACCACCTACTTAGGAAGTCGGTAAAACCTTCCTTATCATTTTGAGTTAGGACTTCTAGAGTACGCATGTTAACTTGAATATCAACATTGTTTGTGTATTGTTTAGTGAATTCAATTGCAGCATCATCCCAAGTTGCAATCTTCTTGTGATCTAGGGAATAGAACCATTGTTTAGGAATGGTGTCAAGAGATGAAGGAAAGATCCTTAGGAACATCTCTGGTTTGATGCCTTTGATAGACATATAATCCTTGAAAGCAAAGATGTGGTTTAAAGGGTTCTCATGCCCTTTGAATTCAGGAATGTCAGTCATATTGAAGTTGGTTAGTAGCTGGGCATTTACCGCTTCATATTGCGACTGTTCTTCCTATAGATGTCATCTCCCTTGAGATACATTAGTTGTTCCTCCAAGTATTGGAGTCTCTTTTCCGCTCCAATAAGAACATGTGGGGTATCGACTTTTGGTTGTCCCATGATGAGTGGAAGATTGTCGTGCACACTAGGGTCAGGAATGTCTGCGGGTGGTAGCCTAGTTTCTACAGCAACGATTCGACCCTCGATGGCTATGAGGCGAGCATTGGCTTGGTCTTGACTCATTTGGAGACGAAGGAGCGCAGTTAAGATTTGATCATTACCATTTGGCTCGGGTTGATGAACACTTGCTTGACTGGTTCCAGGCATCTTAAAAATTGGGCAAGAGACCGACGACAAATCAAAACGCGATCGACAAATCTAGCACACCTAGCTACTCGAAAAGACTCGACTTGTGAAGTGGGAGTGTGCTACTGTGCCTAAGTGAGTTTTGAACAGAGTTTCGACTCATTTTGCGCTACTTTAGGCCACCTTTGAAAATGCTTTACAATATTAAAAGGATTTTGGTTTTGAAAATTTTGTCATGGTTTATTTACAGAGATGGTGATCACGTAAGGGTTATACACATTTAAACAGGCAGAATAACGGCATGCTGAGTGCATTTAAAATGATTTTGGCTTAAAGAGTGGGTTGTGTGATACAAAGATTTCGCGATCCTTTCCAAATTGTGGTGCACGGGTTACCGCAGCTGGACAAACGAGGGATAACCGTGAAAACACGCATTTTTGAGTCGCCACCAAATTTTGTGGGAAGATGAAACTGTTCGAATACTTTATCCCGGGTCAAGACACAACGGAATGACATGAACGCTAAGAACTCGTTACCCCTAGCATTCTATGTCTAGAATGAATCTCGTGGATGCAAATGAACATGGATGTTCAAAAGGATCTAGAGTAAGGGGTGAGGGTACGTATTAGGAAGTTCTTTTGATCGAACACCTAATCTTGCCCGCCTCGATAGCGGCCTCTACTAATGATTATGTAATTTCTTTTGTTATCGATGTGTTGTCTGTTAAATGCATGTAATCCAAAATCCACGTTTTAATCCTAGCATGTGAGCTTAGACTATGTCGGTTAAACATGTAATTTAGCATTCAATTGGGTCGATTTGGGATTTACGATTGATTGGCATGAGAGAAAGCAATTAAATCATACAAAGGATCATTCAATGCCATGATTAAATAAAACTATAAAAGAAACATTTCATTACAACGAATATGGGATCTATGTCGGAAATATGTTTGAAAATTTAATTTTAATAAAGAGAAGATTTAATAAAACCAAACGAAATCGGATTAGCAGCGATAATATGAATATTAGTCACTTTATTACCTAATTAAACTACGTCAATGCAAATCAGGAAGATCACAGACAGAAACCAGCCCGGAACAGGCGCAGCCAGAGATTCGTCCTCTGGAAGAGGCGCGACACTCTGTGCATCTGTTCTTGAGTTGTGTTTTGGCTGTAAAACCAGAATCACAATCAGTTAGCATTCGTTGGTGATTTATGGTTTATTAATGATCTACAAGTCGAATTTAAGTGATTTAACAGATTAAACTATACTAACGAGATCAAAGACGAATATAGAGATTAAATATAGACGAATCTAACCTCTAAAGACACAATTTGATAGATGAGAAAAACCTACTAATATTGGCTATTAGGGATCCAAGTCCAGACAATCTTATCTAAATATGAAATTATATTAAAAGACGATTTATAAGAAACAATGAAAACTAATAAAGGTTTTCAAAAGGGTTTTGACATACTTCCGACATGAATATTACATTAAATGAAATAAATAAAATACAAAAGATGGATTAAACACCCTCAGACTTACATGTTGACGAAACGAGATATGAACTAAAGTTATCGATTTAGCAACAGCTCGACTCGAATATAAAGAAAGTGCCCTCGCAAGAGGAACGATCGATTAATTAAGATGATTAAAATTGATTATTGTTGAGTTGGTTAAATTGGTTGTTCAATGCAAAAAGGTGACAGGTACCCAGAAGGATCTCAGCTTACGTGGTCGATTGATCAAGCACGTAGTTGTCAAAATTCTTAGAGCAAGGTCTAGAATACAAAGAGAGAGAAAGAAGGGGCGGAACACTCGCGTGCCTTGAAAGTTTGCCCGAACCTCTCCTTATATAGGGAGAAATCCGAAGAGTTATTGAATAACTCGAATATACTTTACCGAAGGGGCGGAATTCTTATTTAAATAAATTTGAATATACTTTACCAAGAAAGATAAGTTTTGAAACATTAAAATATCCGGAATATTCTCGAGCGTTCAAACACGGTTTTAAAAGACGGTTTATAGAAAATGAAGCGGTTTTTGACCTGGACTCCAAAATGACTCTAATGACTGTCAAAAACGACCGTATCGGTACGTAGATAACGATCAAGGGGTAGACACAACTGTTTGAGTTATTACTTGACGACAAACTTACGAATTGTCATAAATCATTTCGCGTACCAAACATGCGGCCCAATCATCACTGGGTGGTTGGCGGAAGGTGTAGATTCGAACTATCTACAGAGCCCTCACTTTGAATGAGGCTTGGAAAAGGCAAAAGTCAAACTATAGCCATCAGGTCAATCGAAGATTATAACCTGACGTGTGACACCCTCAAATTTGCGGAAAGAAAAAAAATAATTTAACTAAATAAAAGATGAGAATACATAACGAAGGTGTCTTAAATAAAAAGGTTCAACAAAAAGGAAATAATATTATACATAAAAAGAATCTGAAACGGGAGACATATCTCCCGTATAAATACGGAAATAAAAGAATGTATAATATATACAATCCTAAGAACCGAATATAGGTCCAAGGTAATACTTCACTCGCTAGCTCGTCAATGTACCCAAGTATGCATCACAAACCTGCCAACCGCATTAAATATAAACACGGGAGCCACAGTCAGTGGGGAGTAACTCCGAGTTCTCCCAGCCACGAAATGTCGAGTTTAATAAAACATGAATAACATAAAAGCAATGTATATGGAAAATACAAAACCTTAACATATATGATATGCTTTTCATGTTATGAAACAAATAACTAACATATAACCTAGCATATGAAAGCTATCATGTGAAACCGTTAACAATCTAAAACACGAGGTAGGGAAGCTGGTATGCTAGCTCAGAGGTTACCTTTAAAACATGGCCATGATACACTCAAACCCTAATCAACACGTAATCATGTGAATAAGTTAACAACCAGTAATCCAAACTCTATCAATCTTAGCCGGCTTGCATCTCACCTTCTAAAACTCATAGAATCATCATACATGAAAGACCAATACTTCTACAAACAGGCATAAGTTCTCAGGAACATCGATAGAAGACTTCTGTAACTCGAGTCTATACCACGAGGTAGGATATACTTAAATATTTAGGCTCAGCGGTCACTCCGGTAACATGGCCCAAATACCAAGCACACATCTAGGCTCAGCGGTTACACTAATAACATGGCCCAGATCCAAAGCACATATCTGAGCTCAGAGGTTCCTCTCAGAAACATGTCCAAGATACGACTCAACCCTAAACCTAGACTGCGCAGACCCAGAGAAATGCGAAGATCCATCGCATCCAAGACCCATGATACAATCACATGAGTAACCCTAAGGAGATCCACCAAAGGGTTGGCTAGTACTAAAGCTGGCTCCATTCCCAAAGTGGAAGCAATAAGGCAGCCATGCCCCGACTTGGAGATCCACCAAGCCGGAAAACAAAAGCTATCAAGCAGTGAACATATACTCGTTAAAGATAGTAAGGCCTATCAATGTCATGGTCCAAGATACTCATTTAGAATTCGAATGGTCAAGACGCCATATACTCATAATTCTCTATGGGTACGTAGTCAAAACGACACCAACCATATAATCAAACAGTCACGGGAAAAACTTCATATCATGTGAATAATTGCACAAAAAGCATATTCAAATATCATATCGCCTCATATCTACTAAGGCTCATTCATTCATTCATTAAATAAAACCTTACCTGAAGACAAATCCCCGACCCGAGTCCCGCGACGGGTCATCAGTCAAAAACGGGGCTGACTAGATCGTAGTTTGACCAAACCCGTTTGGTCAAACCGGCTAGAAACAGAGTCTTAGCCATCGAGGCTTGAACATAAGAATATCACAATCATTTCATGTTATTTCATTCTATTTCTAACATGTGAATTATTAATTCTTACCAAAAACCCGCTTGACTTAAAGGACATCAAATTAAACTACAACCTCGTATTATAATTTCTAACATGTGAGAAATAATAATATTATGAAAACTTTTAATTAAATAATTTACTTATTAAAATTTCCCACTTGCTAAATATTACAAAACGCGATAAAATAACAATACTCAAAAACCGTCACAAGTCCAAGGGACCCACGGTTCATTTTGGACCGGTTTTGGTCATCATTTCTAAAAACCGTATCTTAATATTTCCCGCATGCTTAACATATTTAAAACCCGTCAAAACAACAACAAAACAATCAAGTATCGACAAAAACCCAAAGGACAAATCCCGGACCAATCCAGACCGGGCTGGACTGGCCTGAACCGGCCTGGTTTGGGCTGGTTTTTCCAGCCATTTCTCACGGCCCCAACAACAACAAACACCTAATTAATTCCAACATGTTTTAATTAACAAACAACCATTTTAACAACCAATTAAACCACCATCATACAAAAATCATGATTATGAATAAATCATCCAAATATGTCAAGAACACAAAACATGCTATAAATTCATAAAACATAATAATAACAACTACTTATCATGTTACTAACTAAAACCGTAAATCATAAACAACAACTAAAGTATGTAACATTAATTAGTCGAGTAACTCGGAATCGTTACCTTAGCTAGCACAAAAATCAATTAGCACCAAACTAAGAACTAAAGAAACAAGAAACCCGTCTTCTAGTCTTCTCCTAAAATATACGAGTCACCAAACTCGTCTTCAAAATCTTCCCCTATAAGAAATGACAAGAAAAACATTATTAGAATTAACACTTGATTTTCCATAATTAAAGTGTTGAAAACGATTTTGACGGAATTGAAAATAAACCGTACTTGAAGATGGAGAGCGAAGAGGAGATTCTAGAAATATAAGTTAGGACGGATTTGAACAAGTAACGAAGATTTTGTGACGATTTTGCTCAAGAACGATGAAGAACGATGAAGAACGATTAAAGAAAGTATTAATTAGATCATAAGTTGATTTATTGTAAAATGGAAAGGTAGTTAGTGAGTAATGGTGGAGTGTGGGTGCCGTGTAATATAGAGGAAATATGGAGTCGGGTTTTGAAATTGTTGTTACGGAATTGACTCGGTTTAATAAATATATTACGGTAATTGATTAAATATAATTAGATATTAAATTAATTAAACCAAATATCTAGATATTATGTTATTGTAAGGAAAAGAAAGAAAATATCAAGTCTTAAGAGAGGAAGGAGAGCCGTGTGGTTCATGAAGAATCGGGTCTGTTTTTCAAGCGATTTGCGTAATTTACGTTGACGGATCGATAAAGTAACAAATATCTTAGATATTTGTATTAGTTTAATCGAAAGAATGAAAATATCTAAAGTGCGTGGAAAAAGATGACATGGGCGTGTGACTCATGCCAAAGTCGAGTTTCGGGGTTGTTTCGGAATTTAAGTTGACTCGGGAATAATTAAATGACGTTCGGGATTAAACCGTAAAAGTTATTCTTTAATCCCGAATAAATTCAAAATAATTATATTAAATTATCATAAATTCAAATAAATCTTAATAAAAATAAATTAAATTTATTATTTTTCAAATATAATTTCGGTCTTTAAAATTACGAGTCGAGTCGGGAAAAAGTCAACGAAAGTCAAAGTTGACTTAAAAGTCAAGAAAAGTCAAATGATGACTTAAAAGTCAAGAAAAGTTAATGACGACTTAAAAGTCAAGAAAAGTCAATGACGACTTAAAAAGTCAAGAAAAGTCAAAGATGACTTAAAAAGTCAAGAAAAGTCAAAGACGACTTAAAAGTCAAGAAAAGTCAAAGATGACTTTAAAACGGGATTCTCATGAAATCTCGCAGAAATTCCAAATACGAACTCGGAATTTCCAAATACGACTCGAAACAATAAATTCTATTTTAAAACTTAACTTTGCTGAAAAGTATCCGTAAAATATTTTTACTAGAAAAATAGGGTACTTTTCGGGTTGTTACATGACGACTATGGCGACGAGAGGCGGTTCAACGGGTCTGAACTAAGGACCTGTCGTCGGGAATATTTTAAAGTATGTTGACAGTCGGGGAGGGTTTAAAGTTCATTAGACTACTTACGAAAGCTCGCCAGCCATAAAAAGAAGTCATACCTAAGCATCTTCTTACTTGGACTTAAGGTTGTGTCATGAGTCTTGCTAGACGTCTGGAAGGCATACGTAATGAGGCTCCCTATCCGCTGGGAAAAAGACGCGTAATGAGGCTCGCCAGCCGCTGGATAAGGTGCGTAGTGAGGCTCGCCAGCCGCTGGATGTGAGAATCTGCCTGTCTCTGTCTTCAAGGGAACTCTCGTTGGGGAAACACGTGTTGAAACTTTATATATGGAAGATCGTGTCAGGATTCTTGAGGATAAAAAATGGGCCCACGGATTGTATGTCCGGAAAAAATGGGTCTCTTCTGGGATGACGTGACGGTTCTGAAACCTGCCGAGGCACGGGTCTTGAAAACGAACCAAACCATGAAAAATAGAAGTCGGAGAAGAGGCGCAAGAGACTTGGGCCCACAAGTAACGAACTTGTAACCAACTTTTGAATTTAGGCGAAACATTGCTAGGGTATGGGCGCAGCAAGAGCTGCGACCTTTGGAAGAGGCGCATCTAATGCTGCGTTCTTCCCGAGCTTCTCCTTGTCTGATAAAAGACGCGAACAGAGGGATGATTTCCATTCATCTGAGAATCATAAAAATGAACCATTCTCTGAAAACTCCATCAAACTTGTTGAAATCTTGATCAAATTGCTTCATAAGCTATGTCAAACCGAGGTATGCATTCCAATCTCGCTTTAATCATGTATATATGATTGATTTTGATTTTGAAATTAGGGTTCCCTTCCCCAAAGAACTCGAAAATTTAGGGGTTCTTTCTCCCTTGATTTGTATGATAGAAATTGACATTAGAAATGAACCATTTGCCTTGTTTGGAACATAGTTATGTATTCGTTTTTCCTTTACGTCGAGTTTTGAACAAATGAGACGGATACTCACTAACTTGAATACCGCTTCATAAATACCCTTAGGATAGCTGATTTTGGATGAAACTTGGTGTTCTAGAACCCTTGTGTTGCGGGTGAACTTGTTGTAGCATTAGATTTTAAGTTTGCGACGGTCTTTGAAGGACGCTTTTCTCGGGTAAAACCGCTATTATAGCGAAATGCTGTCGAATTTTTGTCTCAAACCCGAAATTAGGATTTGAATTTAGACTTGAGTTGACCCCTACCCTAAATGTGTAGTCGGGTTCTTAAAAGAATGGTCAAAGATGACCAGAAAACTTCTTGAAAATGACTTGAAACGCTTTTTAAAATGTGCTTGCCATTGTTTCAAACCGCTAAGGATTTGCTTGAACCGTTTGACATGTTTGAAATGTGCAGGTGATATTCCTTCTACGTCAGGAGAGTTCTCATGGACATAGATCTTGAGCCTTCTTCTTCCCGAGTGGGAGAAGATATACCAGCCGAGGTGGCGCAAAAGGCCGGGATGGCTGAGGACGAGGTTCCGAAGAGGATTACCACGGGTGGAGTTGGACACCATCTGGTGGGTGCACCTGAGTGGGCTGAGAGATGGGATGGTAGACATCTCATTTGGGCAGCGGAGAGCCACCTGTCTTACATGACGGCACAGAGCATGGTAAGCCTTTATGTTTGCTTTGTCATTTTCCATATTCGATTGCCACTTCCATTGACCTACGTGCTCGATCAATCGACCTGGTAAGCTCAGATTCTCCTGGGTACTTGTGACGTTATTACATTGACCTGCCAATTTGACCTACCAATCTTAATTAATCGATCGTTCCTCTTACGAGGGCACTTTCTTTACATTCGAGTCGAGCTGTCGCTATATCGTTAACTTTAGTTCATATCTTGTTTCGTCAACAAGTTAGTCTAAGGGTGTTAAATCCATCTTTTGTATTTTTGTACTTTATTTCATCTAATGTAAGATTCATGTTGGATTTATGTCAAAATCGTTTTCAAAACTTTTCTTTAGTCTTTCATTATTTCTTTTATTATTCTTTTTACATATTATTTAGATAGTTTAGTTCTTGACTTAGATCCCAACTAATCGATATAAGTGGGTTTTTGTCATCTATCAAGTTTTGTCTTTAGAGGTTGGATTTGTTCATATCAAATGTCTAGATTCGTCTTTGATATAACTAGTATAATTTAATCTGTTAAATCACTTCAATTCGACTTAATGATCATTAATAAACCGTAAATACCAACAAAACACTAACTATTTGCGATTATGGCTTCACAGCCAGAATCCAACTCAGGAACAAACGCAAGGTCTGATGCGCCTCTTCCAGAGGACGCAGCTCCATTTGCGCCTGTTCCGGGCTGGTTTCTGTCTCTCATCTTTCTGGTTCGCTTTAACGTAGTTTAATTAGTTAATAAATCGACTATTATTCATATTATTGCTGCTAATTTGATTTCGTTTAGTTTTATTAGTTCTTTTCTTTATTTCAATTAATCTTTCAAACATATTTCCGACACAGATCCCGTGATCGTTGTAATCAATTGTAATATTTCTTTTGTAGTTCTATTTAATCTTTGTATGATTTATTGCCTTTCACGTGAAATTGAATCTAAATCCCAATTTGACCTAATTAATTGCTAAACTACATGGCAACCGACATAGTCTAAGCTCACATGCTAGGATTAAAACGTGGATGTTGCATAGCATGCATATAAACCGACAACACATCGATAATAGAAAAGTTTTCCTAATAAATAGTAGAGGCCGCTATCGAGGCGGGCGGGATTTGGTGTTCGATCAAAAGAACTTCCTAATACGTACCCTCACCCCTTACTCCAGATATCTGTTAACATCCGTGTTCAATGGCATCCACGAGAGTCATACTAGACATAGAATACTAAGGGCAGCGAGTTCTTAGTGATCGTGTCATTCCTTTGTGTCTTGACATGACATAAAGTATTAGAACGGTTGAAACTTCCCATAAAAGTTGGTTATCTAAGAATAGGCATGTCGAAGATCCTAGCTTCGTTGCGAGATCTGAATCAGCCTCAGCTAATCGTATGTCGGGATATGAAGAGAAGGGAAAGGTGTTGCCTACTCACATAATGGGTAGAAAAAACACCTTGACACTCATGGACGAAATGGTAAATATCTTCTTTCATTTTTTTTGTTTATTTATCTAATTATAATTTAATAGTTACATATATATATAGATATGATCACATGAGTCCACTTTTTTTATAAGTCCCTAAGTCCTAATATAGACCATTAGATCTAAGAAATAAAGGGTGAAGATTAAAACAAAAAAAGAGTGGATGATATAAAACCTCCCAAATAACGCTAGTTATTTTCTCAAAACCTACACACTTTTTCCACTCACTTCTCTCTCTTCCTCTCCTCTCTCTACAAATTATTCCTCTCCTCTCTCTACAAATCCCCACCGTCGGTTCCCCTGCCACCATGCCGCCGCTCTGCCACGTCTGCCTCCTCCTTCCACTTCCCTCCTCAACCGACCTCCCTCATCCCCCTCTCTGTCGTCCTCCACCACGCCACCCCTCCTCGGCCTCCACTCGCCGGCCCGCTTCGGCCTCCACTCGTCGGCCCTCCTCCTCGGCCTGCTCCTCCTCTTCGGCCTCCACTCGCTGCCCCTCCTCCTCGGCCTCCACTCGCCTCCCTTCCACCTCCACTCAACATCCCATCCACAACCTCCTCTTCTATTTTTTTCAGATTTGTTTTTTTTTTCTTTTACATTTGTATTTTTTCGGTTGGGGAGTGGTTGTTGGTGGTGTGGTGGCGGTGGTTGTGGGTGGCTGTTGGTGGTGTTGTTATTGTTGGTCGTGACGCCACTTTGGACTAAAGTTACATATTATAAGACTAAAGTTATACAAAATTAAGACTAAAGTTACATCCTAAGGACTAAAGTTAATAAAACTGGACAAATTAGACTAAAGTTGCTAAAAATTTGATTAAAGTTGCATAACATAGTACTAAAGTTACATAAAATTAAATTAAAATTACATTACTAACTTAAAAATTTGATTACAGTGACATTACTAGCTTATAAATTTACATACCAAATGGCTTTAAAAAGGCTAAAGTTACACTCGCAAAAGACAGAAATTACACTCCTAAAACACTAAAGTTACATATAATTTTTGCTAAAATTATAAAAATTCAAATTAACATATAAAATGAACTATGTTATAATAAAGTTACACTATTTGAAGATAATATAATTCATTTTTTGTGTAACTTAAGTCTAATTTTATGTAACTTTTATCAAATTTCATGTAACTTTTATCAAATTAATATATGACCTTCAAAGAATAAAGTTACACATGCAAAAGAGTGAAGTTACAGCCGTAATGTATTAAAGTTACATAAACTATTCCTTGAAAATACTTTACAAATGTAACTTTAAACTTAACTTAGTCAAATTTTATTCAACTTTTATCAAAATTTATGTGACTTAAGTCTAATTTTATGTCACTTTTGTTAGATTTTGTGTAACTTTAATATATTATTATGTAACTTTAATCTTAACTTAATAAAATTTTATCAAAAATTATGTCACTTAAAAGTCCAATTTTATGTCACTTTTGTCAAATTTTATGTAACTTTAATCTATTATTATGTAAATTTAATCCAGTTTAAAATACATTAAGTCGAAGTTATACAATTTTAATGTAACTTTAGTCCAATTGTAAGAAACTTTTGTCAAAAATTTTGTAACGTTTGTCAGATTTTATGTAACTTTGGTCATTTCAAGTAACATCAACTACCACCACAACCGCCATAGCCACCACCCTCGAACACCCACCGTTATCATCCACCATGACCACCACTTTTCAGATCTGGAAACAAAAAAAAGGCTCAACCACTCCCAGCCCCACGACCACCAGACCTCAGCACCACCACGGCCACTATTTTTCTCATCTGAAAACCCAAAAAAAAAAATATCAACATCCCCCACGACCCCACCTACGGCTGGATGGTGGCCGAGGGAAAAAATGGTTGTAGGAGGACGAGTCGGCATGAGGGAGGCTGAGACAGGAGCAGACAAGGGAGAAGAGGAAGGTGGCGGCCGCGGCAGGAGAAGGCCGAGGCAGGAGGCGGCCGAGGGAGTTGGATGGTGGTGGTGGGAGGTGAGGGAGAAGGGAAGGAGGGAGGCCGATGAGGAGGCGTGGTGGTGGGGTGGTCGCCGGCGGCTGGAGGTGGCCTGCGGTGGAGGACGAGAGGAGGAAAGGGCGGCTAGTGTAGGGCAAGGCAGAAGGAGGAGTGCACGATGGAAGGAGGGATGTTGGTTGAGGAGGGAGATGGATTTAAATCTGAAATTTTAGAGAGATTGATGAGAGGAAGAGATAGAAGTGGGAGAAAAGGTGGGTATGTTTTGAAAGAGTGATTAGGGTTTTGGTGGGTGTTGGAATGCTTATATATTAGCTCTTCTTTTTTTGTTTTAATCTTGACCATTCATTTGTTTGATATAATGGTTCATAATAGGACTTAGGGACTCACATAAAAAAGGTGGACTTATGTGATCTCATTTCTATATATATATATATATATATATATATATATATATAGAGAGAGAGAGAGAGAGAGAGAGATGAGTTCGGATGAGTCCACCTTTTTGGTTGAGTTCCTAAGTCCTCATCTAGACCACTAGATTAAAGAATAGATGGATGGATGATATTAAAAGCATTAATGACACTCAACTACTACTAATAAATTTCAGATTTGAATTTTTGTAACTTAAACATAATTTTTGTAACTTTATGACAAATCTTTGTAACTTTATTATTTTACGAGTGTAACTTCAACTTTTAGCGGTGTAACTTTATCTAATTTATTCATTTATGAGTGTAACTTCAACCTTTAATAGTGTAACTTTAAGCTAAAATAATGTATTTTATATATTAATTATAGTTTATTTAATTTTATAAAATACTTAAGTAATTTTATTCATTTACGAGTGTAATTTCAGTCTTTTTCAAGTATAACTTTAGTTTTTTAAGGCCATATTGCATATAAAAATATGAAATTAGGTAATATAATTTGATTTTGAATATATTAATTTGAAAATATCAAATTTTAAGTAACTTTAGGCAACTTTTGTCAATTATCATGTAACTTTAGTTTAACATTTTGTAACTTTAGTCTAATTTTTTGTAACTTTAGGACAATTTTATGAAACTTTAGTACAATTTTAATACAATTTCCTGCAACATTAATTCAATTTTATAAATAATTTTCAGTAGTTTTAGTCCAGTTTTATGTAACTCTAAGCCAGATTTCCGTAACTTTAGTCCATTTAGTACAATTTTATATAAAATTGGCCGCGCTAAGTGTAACTTTAGTAATTTAAGTGTGTCATTTCAGTAAGCGTCAACGTCACTTTAGTTCCCATGAGCCCACCATCATAACACCAACACCAGCCATACCCGAGACCACCACCTCCACCAGCCGACACCACCACCTCCATCAGCCGACACCACCACCAACCGACACGCACCAACACGCCTCCCCATATCCGGCCCCACAAAAAAGAAACCCAAAAAATCACCAACACCACTTCCACCCCACGACACCACTACAACCCCACGACACCACTACAACCGCAAAACACAGATCCAACACACATAAACCACAACCACCAACCTGGATCTGAAAAAAAAGAAGAGAAAAGCGGCATTCAGGTGGCAGAAATGGCGGCCGTGGTGGTGATAAGGGAGGACGAGGGCGGCCGGCTTGGTGTGGTGTGTGTTGTGGTGACGAAGGAGGCACGGTGAGGATGATGAGTGTCGTGGTGGTGTGGCCGGAAGAAGGCAGAGGGGATGAGGGAGGCGGTTATGGAGGAAGACTGATGGAGGAGGAGGAGGCGGTTATGGAGGAGAGAAGAGACGGTGAGAGGCGGCGGGAGGAGGGCTGCCGAGGGAGGAGAGGAGATGCAAGGCGGGGGTGTGAGGCCGAGGGAGGAGGGCTGCCGAGGGAGGAGGACCGCCGGGGTGGAGGAAGGTGGTTGTGGAGGAGGGCGGGTGGAGGTAGAGAGATGAGAGGAAGAGAGAGAAGGGAGGAAGAAAGAGAAGTGAAAATGATTTAGTGATTAGGGTTTGTTTGATTTGGTAGCTTTTATATGCAGCCTTTCAATTTTGTTTTAATCTTGGCCCTTGATTTGTTTGATCCAATGGTATAAATTAGGACTTAGGAACTCAACTTAAAATGGTGGACTTACCTGATCTCATTTCTATATATATATATATATATATATATATATATATATATATATATATAGAGGCTGAATCTGGTGAGGCCGTTAATTTTGGCGAGGCGGCCTGCCTCACCAAAATCCTTCAATGTACTGATTTCAATTGTTCATTGGACTGAAAATATGGGTCATTTATAATATTTTCATGTGGCCCAAATACTTCATCTCTCTAAAATAAAATAAACAATACCTCAAATACTTTACTCTCTCTCTCTCTCTGATTTACACAACTTAATTGAGCTTGGTCTTAATATTCATACCTTGCACCTGATTTTGTGAATCTATAACCTAATATTGTGAAACTAAGACTTTGTTTTGTGAATCTAAGAATTGAATTGTTGACTTTGAACGTACATTTGTTTTGACAAACCTCAATAATAATTGTAGATATATATTTTTCATCTATGTGGGATTCGAACTCACACCTTGCACAATAGTACAATGCTCTACCTTTTGAGCTAATAGATAGTATATTGCAAATTTATATATGCATTAACAAATAACAAAATTATTAAAGCACCACTAAAGAGTTGATTAACTTTGTGAATCTTGAACTTTGTGTTTTGAGTCTATGACCTCATCTTATGTAGTTTCACAAAGTAAAGTCCAAGATTCACAAACCTTAGGTGTAGGATTCACAAAATAAAAGACCAACTTTCAGAATATTAATACCCATGTTCGCAACAGTTTTACAAAGTAAGGTCCTAGACTCACACCACAAAGTCCAAGATTCACAAACCTCAAGGGTATGACTCACAAAATGAAGGCCTACTTTCATAAAGGCAATTTATATGTTCACATCAGTTTCACGTAGTAAGGCCCTAGACTCACGCTACTGAGCCCAAGATTCACAAACTTTATGGGTGGGATTCACAAAATAAAGACCGACTTTCACAACGTCAATTAATATGTTCAGAGCAATTTCATAAAGTAAGGTCCTAGACTCACACCACAAAGTAAAGGATTCACAAACCTTGTAGGGCAATTCAAGTGGGGCAAATAATTTGGTGAGGTCGTGAGGGTGCTGGACTCTAGTCTTGTGGCGTGTCTCGATCTTGTGCATTTATTTTTGTGAACCATGTACCTGATCATGTGACCCTTGTGAATCATGCACTTGATCTTGGGAAAAATTTGGACTTGATCTTGTGAAACTAGGACCTGATTTTGTGAACCTTGGACCTTGTTTTGTGAACCTTGGTCCTGATTTCGTGAACCTTTGTTGAACTCATTACTCCGCATTTGTGTCACTCTCTAATGTGGCCTTTGCTGAACTCATTCCTCCCTCACCTGTAGGACACGTTATATATGAGTTTTAGGGTGAACCATGTGAGGCAAAACGTAAATATAATCACAAATAAAGCGTGAACTCTGAATCTGATTTTGTGAACCTGGACCTGATTTTTGTGAAACCTAGACCTGATTTTGTTAACCTAGATCTTGTGAACCTTTGATATGATTTTTGTGAAGCTGGCCGTGCTTTTTGTGAACCTTTGACACTTTAAGTAGTAAGGATAATAGCACCATGTGTATGCAATGATAAGAATGTGAATCAAATTACTGGAGGTGTTATACTGTGCTAGTCTACCATTTGCAACTACATATTACATATCACAATACAGCCTCAACCCTTCTCGTATATAAATCGAACTTTAGCTTTAACTACGTCATGTAAAATGTAGGATATTAAACTGCCATTCTACTATCAAATACCTCACAGCTGTCAACATCATCATAATCCTCTTCAACACTCTTAGCATCCTCAGCTTTATTAGTGGAATCATCCTCATCAAACTCGTTTTTGACCCAATATCAGCCACCTTTGGCTTTTACAGCATGTGATAGGAGCTGGGGCAGCATCTTGCACTAAGAACTCAGGGACTGTAAGAAAATAACTCACAAGCTTACACCAAACTAGCATAAAGACGATGCTTCTATTGACAGAACACATAAGTAAAGTGTTCAATCTTGAATTCGCTCGCGGAAAAAATCAGCGGCTGTATAAAGATCAACACTCAAAAGTTCATATCAATCTATCATATATCAACATTTTAATAACGGACAAAACATGATGATACCAAGTTGAAGGAGTACACCCAATCTATAGGAATGCACTCTTTTATTTAGTTAGTACATGCAAAGAGTATACAGGTTAAACCCGAAATTTGGAATTGGTGTAGCAGAATTACAGCGAAATCGAGTAATCGACCAAGTCATTGATACATGTATATGTAAGTGAGATCGCTTATATTACGAAGTAAATGGGAAAGCAATCAAACAACAAATAAAACAGTGGATGACATCACCACACCATAAACCATCATTAACAAAACATTGGTCAATGTTTATGGAGGAATTTCAAGGACCATCATAAAAAGACCAACAGACTGTGATAAATTGCACATTAAAAGTTATCAATCAGCTAGCAAAGAACTTGATTACTAAAGATATCGATTTGATAATAACAAGCTAAAAAAGAATCTGAAAGAGTTATAAGAAAAGGGGAGGATGACTGTAACATGTAACCATGGCTTCTTCACTATTTTTCTCTTGTAAAACCTTCTAATCAAGAGTGTCTTTTTCGGTTGTTTGGGTAAGTGTAGATCATAGAGAAAAATTCTACAATATGAGATAAATGACCATTGAAGAACGGAATTAGAAATGACTATATTAGACAATAATTCGTTTAGCTATCAACAATCACAAAATATGCTTAAAGTTCTCCCAGTGGCTAACAAATATATGTCGATTCAATATTCCATTCATTCATCGAATTTCAAGACGTTAAATCGTTTACTCGTAATTTTCCCAAAATATTGTGGACAAAGGAATGGAAATGGAATGAATAGAAGCAGCAGAATAATGTGACACATAACCATTGCTCCACAAATGAAGACATACCATACTCTCATAACCGTAAGTCTTGCTTAAGACGGGTACAATCCGTCTAAAGCTTAAGACAAATTAAATACTACCAAGTGGTGGTAATAAATACAAAACTATATATTGGTATTTTCTAGGCAACATGTGAGGTGATTTGATATTTATTTGACCCGTCTTAAGCTTAAGACGCATAGTAACCACCTAATATCAAAATATATAAAACAATCATATTCACTGAACAGTGATGAGGTATACCGAATTCTAATCCGATTAACATAGAAAAATCCAAATTTAAACAAAGTCAACATCACATGATCGTAATCTTTGCATAATTTATGCATTCAAGCAATTTATATAGCAGTACAATTCACAAATTCGTGCCTAATCAATTTAACATACAAGATTTCTCAATAAATCACAATGCATTCAACATAAACCCTAAAATCAAAATAAAATTATCAGAACGTATGAGAACTTTGAAGAAAGAGGAATTACACAAAAAAGTCAATCAAAATAACTGGATTCAGGAGAATAATATGAACATTAAAAGAAATCAGTATACTTTGTTTAGATTAGCGGAGAAAAATACCTGAAAATTGTGCGAAATCGGAACTACGATAATGAAGAATGAAAGTACCTCAAAATCGAACTAGAATTGATAAATCAGCGTAGCAAACGATCGAAACCTGTAGAATAAAAGGTTAACTCAGTACATAAACAAAATAAGCTCAACTCATAACAAAATGCACAAATTAGTGAACATAAAATCGAAATCTAGATATGAAATACTAAAGGAAAGGAAGAAATCATTCAATTAAGTGTAGAAAATTGAGCGCAAAATGCAAAAAAAATTGCTCAACTCAGTACATACTCGAATTAATTAATAGAATGAACAAAAGTGAACAACTAAATTAACAGGAAATCGATGAGTGTGAATTAAACAGTAGCTAATCACAATTAGGTTGAGATATCCAACCTAGATTGAAAATTAGGGAGCTCGCGATCGAAAATGGCAAGGAAAATGGAGGTTGTTCGCCATGAAAATGGAGGAATAATGAGTTGAAGAAGAGAGAGAAAGAGTGGAAGAGAGTACGGAAGAATAAATGAGAATAATGAGGGAAATGTCAGTAGCTCAAATTAGTTTTGTTGGGGGACACGTGGTACAATCTGAAACATCCATATGTTTTAGATCCGACAAGGGTGTCTCACATGATTCAATTCCTATATATATATATATATATATATTATGTTACGCTTATTAAATCTTTTTTTGTAATCATCTATTTTTTTTAATCTTTTTCCTCTTCTCTTTCTTTTTCATCTCCATCTTTCTTGCCAAAAATTTGTGCTAATAAATATAGTTGTACATCTAACCCAAAGATTAGTGTTATTTAAAAAATTCTAGAACGCAAACTATGAAATGACCATCAATGTAACTTGAAGACATAAATTAATAAATGGTATATAACTAATTAATTTAACAATAAATAACTAGTATATGAAAAGACAACTCATATATTAACATTAAATGAATAGTTTATTTCACATATAAAAGTAGATCGTCTTACAGGATTATCTTATTTTATAAATCATGTTAATTATAATTAATAAGTTATTAATAACAAGTCTAACCTAAATAATTTTATATAAGTTATGTTAAAATTGTTGAACTTTTCGGAACTGAAGTTATATTAGCTGAACTTATAGAAACTGAATTGAACTAAAGAGCTGAACTGAACTTATAAGTGTTGAATTGAACTTATAGTAACTGAACTTATAAGAGTTGAACTGAGATGAAAATAATTTTGCTAAACTTTTTTAAACTGAACTTATAAAAGCTAAAGTTAACTTAAATGGGTGACTTTAAATCCAAAAGAAGAGAGAATCTTTTACTATGTCTACCATGTCTCCCTAACTAGACAACTAATTAAGTACTTGAAATTAACAAAAATCAATACAACAAGCCGACATATTCCCTGCAACTTTTGTAAAAGATGATGTAATGCATATTCATCTTATCAATGTCGAGTATTATTTACACTTATAACATCTTATTAATTCCCTCTCCATTAAACTTTTTTAAAACAAAAAAAAGGAAAAAACTAACAGTTACAGTTCCAACACGCACCACCCAAAACGCAGACCACCCTCCGAAAATCAACTCCGCCGACAACCCCGCGCCTACCGCCCGATAACAGCGAAACCTGTCTACTACATTGCCTTGCGTCGACCACTGTCTCCCCTGCTCCGCGTTGACCACCCTCCCCCGCCTCAACCACCCCTTCAATAACCCAACTCAATTCAAACCCTAATTGTTAAAAAAACTATTATTTTATTAAATAAATCATTAACTAAATCGATTATAGACATTTTGAATAAATATTTTTGATAAAAAATCGAAATTACGTTTGTTATGCTCGAATTACAATTCATAATTGTCGATTGATGAACAAATTGGTTACGTTCGGTTTTAGAGAGAGAATGGACAAAACTCTTCTAATTTTTATAGGTCAAAGGGCAAATATGGAATTTTAAGACAATATGTGTAACATTAAGTAAATTAGTATGCGAGATTTATTACTTTGAGAAGTTTTGTTAGTAATTTGATCTTCAAAACTAGGCTATTGTAAAACTCCCAATACCAATATTTGAGAGTTACGAATTTACGATAAGATATGAGATGAATACGATATAATCAATCAATATATGTATCCATCTATCTATATATCTATATATCTGATGTGACGGTTTTATACCGTCTTTACCAACCCAATTCTTAGCTACTTTAGTCTTGATATATGTTATTTATATTTACTTTAGCTCATTATTGCATTTTGGTAGTATTAGCATTGCTTGGATGTATTTCTACGCAATTCCGGTTTAATGTGTAGGTGTCATGTTCAAGAATCGCATATCTAGTTTTGGAAGTGACTTGGACATTTTTACACTTATTCCTTGAACTAGGGCAGAGCATGGATCGGATATCCGATCCGAATCCGTTTTTCGGTTCGGATATCCGATCCGAAAAAACAAAATTTCATTATCCATGATCTCATCAAAAAGAGTCGGATATCCGAAATTCACTATCCGAAAAAATCGGATTGGGTATCCGATATCCAATATCTGATCAGAAAATTCCAATTTTCATTCTTAAACACAAAATCAAACATAAATTGGTTCATTAGCCTAATTATCAAATTTGTAAAACACAAAAAATTAAAATTAATACATTCAATAAACAAGCAATAAAGAAACCCTATCAATTTTTATCTTACATAAAATTAGGATGCCAAGATCTGAATTTTAATATATGAAATAAGGGAGAAAAATGAGATCGCAATTATAACTGCGTGGTGGCGGCACTGGTGGTGGTTGCTGCCTCGTTTACGGCGACGCTGGTGGAGTGAAGAGGTCGACGAGTGAAGGAGATGGACAAGCGGAGTGGTGGTTGCGTCGTCGTGTGAAACGGTGTTGTCGTCGTCGTCGTCGTCGAGTGTAGCGTCGGTCGTGTCGCCGCGTTTGGCGTTTCAGTTGTCAGATCTTAGGTGGTTGATGGATGGAGTTTAGTGATGGTATAATAAGTTAATGTTTGATGTATAAATAAAATGCAGAATGTTTGGGTGGGAGGGAGGGAGTGACGGCTGAAGGTTTGATTTATAGTATACTTTGTATTAGGTTTAGTTAATGGGCTTTCCTACATTATATACTCTCCCAAGCTCATCCATTTCAGAGAAAAAAAAAATTAAAATTTTTTGGATCGGATACGGATATCCGAAATTTTTAGACTAGGTATCCGTATCCGATCCGATATCCGAATATTTCGGATCGGATATCCGATCCGAAACCTAATTTCGGATTGGATATCCAACTTTTCGGATCGGATTCGAATCGGATATCGGATCGGTTCGGATAATCGGATTTTTTGCTCAGCCCTACCTTGAACTAAATTCATGTCAAATAATGGGTTAATAAGAGTTAAAAGCTTGTGGATTAAAGACAAGTCAAAGCCTAAAACAATGAGTCAAAGTACGGAAGCAAGGAAGAAGAGGAAGCGTCAAAGAAAAAAATGGTAGCCTCATGGCGCAGATAGCCGCGTGTCGCGGCAAATTTGGCTGACTACTTAGCCTCGTGGAGAGGCTGAGCATTGGATTCCGAATCCTTCTTTAATTCGGCAATTATGCTCACACTTTATGAGGCTTTATGAGGCTTTAATAAAATTTATGGAGATGCTCTTTAAAGACCTATAAAAGGAGGGATTGTTGATCAAATTAGACATATCTTCTTCCATCTTTCAATCATTATAAGACACAAAATAATTCTTAGTTTGCTTTAATGAATACTTTTAGTATGTAAGGCTAACTTCCTCATCTTGGGTGAAGCAATTGAAACAAATGAATTAGTATTTTGTACGACTCTTTACTCTATATTTTTACCTCTTAAATATTGATTTATATTCTCAATTTATTATTATGATTATTGATAGTTCTTGCTAATTGATCTCCTAGTTTGTCTTATCTTTAATCTATTGCTAGTTTAGGAATTTGAATCTTTTGTTCAATTGCCTAGACATTGGTAGCAACTATAGCTCATCAATATGTATGCTTTTCATCGTTGTTGGATTGTAGGAGAATATTTATCATATGAATTAAAGTGTAGAATCGCTTGTGTATGCATTTGTTCATCTTTGTTGGCTTCTCTAGTTATAATCTATGGTATGATTGAATTTAGATACGCTTGGACTAGATTGTCATCGCCATAATGGTTGTTTGTGTGCGCTTTTCGCAGTGAATGACTAAAAAGTAAGGAGAAGTAAAAACTTATGTTTTCACAATAAAGTATTTACGAGTAATTAGAGTCTAAAGAGTCAATGATCAAACCTAACTCATTTGTGGAAATGGTAAGACCCAAGATCTTTTCATAATTTGATTTACTCCTATCTTTTAATATTTTACTTTGCTAAATTAGACTCAAACCACAAATACCCTCATTTAGTTACTTGATTTTGCACACATTTAATAAACAAAACACCTTCCTTGTGGGATCGACTCCTACTTACACTTACTACTAGTTTGAGTTTGTAGTGGATAAAAATACTAATTTGGAGACTCACGACAAGTCTAGCCAATATCTATATATCTATATTATTAAAGGAAGCTTTAATTTTTTTCGAGCGATCACATAGTCTCTAACTTTTGCTAAACACCTCCGAGCGCTGTGAAAGACCCCAACATAAATTAAACAATTGCAAGAAACAAATAAATCGATAATCAATAGATAAAATAATTATGATCAAAGGTATTTTCCTAACAAAATTCTACTACAGGTAAAACGTTAAGAATTATTATTAATAGTTTCAAAAGTTCAATGTTGTCCTATTACCTCAGAGTATACGTACACAAGCAACATATTACATTTCTCATCACTATAATTTAATTTTGTGTGTGTTGGTGTTATTAACTTTCAATGGAGAATTAATCAAACTTTTTTAATTGCAGGATTTCGAAATATAAGATTACAAAAGGGCAAGGATAAGACTTTAATTTTGTGTGTGTTCTTGTTATCGACTTCCAATCGAGAACTAATCAATTTTTTTTAATTGCAGGATTTCGGTATTTATTTATTTGGGTGTTTAGTGGGTTACTATTAGTTAAGTGGACGATCTGATTATCCGACACTGTCGTTATGAGGAGCGAGCATATTTGATATCGACTGAATCGTAAATCAAGAATCGGCAAATCTAGACGTGACATAAATATTCAACTTAGTTTATATCGTATACATAGTTGATAGAGAAAAGTTGGCTACATTTCATACTGTCACTCTTTTCTGATATATAGGTGTTACTTAATTGTACAAGATCTTATACCAATACAATCATCTAAGAATACAAAATTTCTTGGTTAACAGACATCGACCCTTTTAATTTTTAATGATAGATTGACGACAAGGTTTATAGAATTTTATTTTAGAAGGATTGTGCAACAGTAGTGAGTCCTAATGAATCTCACAAGAATACTAATTTTCTATTTAGATTCATGTTCATTCTATTGCTAGATGAAATACTACCTACTTGTGTTATATACTCCCTCCATCTCAATTATTTATTTACTTTAGTTAAAATACTCTTACAAATCTCCTAATTTTATAAAAGGAATCCTTAATAAGGGATTCCTATTGATTTCTAGAAATTAAGGGGAAAAATCCATTTCCCAGTTAGCAAACATGGTGGGTCTTACTACAATTTACGGGAATTCATTATCCCAACTCTACAACAATTAATCATCAATTCTACATCATATACAGACCATATGCAAGTTATATAAATTTTATTTACAAAGTATAGATAAAGGAAAATTCTCATTTATTTGAGACGGGTACGTTTAAATGGAATTGTCTTAAATTATTTTGTAGTATTTAATAAATGTCAAATCATTGGATTTTGGTACAAATTACATTTAATAAAAAAATATATAGGAAATATAAATCACATATACTTTCAACTAAGAAGATCAGTACTTATAAAACTATAAGCTTTTGATTGAATAAGCTTTTAACGAATTTTTCCTAATTATTCCATAAGATATAAATCATGAGTATATACTTTCAAAATGGGAAGACCTGAACGTTATTTAGATATTTTATTTTCCAATTTTAAGATAGTAAACTCGTGCATTTTCTTACACATGTATAAAGCTAGTAGTCTAACAAATACTTCCTCCGCCCCGGTCAATTATTGTTTTATTCCTTTTTGAGGTGTATTAGTCAATTGTTGTCCTTTCTATAGTAGAAAAACAGTCTGAGTGATTTCACCCTCGATGAGACTATTGTCCACTTGTCATATACTACGTATAATCGTAAATGGTCTCCTACTCTTTTCTTGGTCTTTGTGTCAAAATATAAGAACAACAATTGACCGAGCCAGAGGGAGTAATAAAAAAAACGTAAACAGATTATTAGAGAATATTTTGGATATACATTCTAAAGATAATATTTTCTAAATATTCTCTAATAAGAATAAATGGAACCGAGGGAGTAAAAAGTAATTTGATCCAGATTCGAAATTTTTTCAAATTATTTGAGTTTCTAAAGTAATCTAATATCTTATCGTATCACAATAAGATCACTAATATCGTATGACTACAAGTGTTCAAGTGCTCTTTACTCTTCAAGTCATGAATTATAATTTGGGCTTTTTTGTTGTGCACGAAAGTTTTGGTTAAGGGTATGCCTTACCCATTTTAAGGTCAGGGCAGACCACCGGCCTCACTGAGGGCTTAAAGTTTAAGATGAGTAGAACTGAAATGAGCTGATTTTTAGCGGAGCTGAACTGAACTGAATAGAGCTGAAGTGAATTGAATGGACCTGAACTGAACTGAACTGAATGAAACTGAACTGAACTGAAATGAACTGAAATTAAGCTGAAAAAAACATGGCCTAAGTTCTTGAAGATATATGTTGCATTAATTTTCATTAAAATCCGTAGTTTTTGCCATAACATCTTAATGACCATACAACTATTAGAACTAAGAGAATTAACAAAGTGTTATACTTGATAAAAACTTAATGAAAGCAAAACTTCAAATTTCATCACTAAGGCCCTGTTCTTTCTGACTTTTTAGAGTTGAACTGAACTGAACTAAACTTAATAGAGCTGAACTGAACTGAACTGAGCTGAACTGAACTGAATGGAGCTGAACTTAACTTAACTAAACTGAATGGAGCTGAACTTAACTGAACTGAACTGAATGGAGCTGAACTGAAATAAGCTTATTGGAGCTGAACTGAGCTGAAATAATAATAATAATAATAATAATAATAATAATAATAATAATAATAATAATAATAATAATAATAAGAATAATAATAATAATAATAATAATAATAATAAGAATAATAAGAATAATAATAATAATAATAATAATAATAATAATAATAATAATAATAATAATAATAATAATAATAATAATAATAATAATAATAATAATAATAATAATAATAATAATAATA
>JAIUZE010011388.1:0-15073 GCA_022085475.1 Heliosperma pusillum | reverse complement strand
GTATTATAATTTCTAACATGTGAGAAATAATAATTTTATGAAAAACCTTTTTAATTAAATGTTTTACTTATTAATATTTCCCACTTGCTAAATATTACAAAACACGATAAAAATGACGATAACTCAAAAACCGTCACACGTCCCAAAGTGGGACCCACGGGCTGACTTTTGGGCCGAACCCAACATGGGCCTGAATGGGCCCACGGGCCTGTTTGGGCTGTTTTGGCAGATTTTTCCAATTTTTACTAAAACCGTTTCTTAATATTTCCCGCATGCTTTAACATAATTAAAACCCGTCAAAACAACAACAAAACAATCAAACATCGACACAACTCAAATACCAAAACCCGGACCCACCCTTGACCAACCCAGACCGGCCTGGACCGGGCCTGAACCGGCCTGAATCGGCCTGGTTTGGGTCCGGTTCTCAGCCCCTAAACAGCCCCCCCTAAACCGGTTCCAACAACAACAATTCCAACTAAATTCTAACATGTTTTTAATTATCAAACAACCATTTCAACATCCATTCATACAAAAATCATGATTTTAAATAAACCATCCAACCATGTCAAGAACAACCAATATGTTATAAATTCATAAAACATAATAATAACCACTACTTAACATGTTACTAACTAAAAATCCATAAATAACAACAACATGACAAAAATAAAAGATGAACCAAAAACAAAAGAAAACAAAAGCTATGTAACATATATCCGTCGAGTAACTCGGAATCGTTACCTTAGCTAGACAAGTCAATTAGCACCAAAATAAGAAGTATAAACCAAGAAACCCTCCTACTAATCTTCACCCAAAATATACGAGTCTCCAAACTCGTCTTCAAAATCTTCCCCTATAAGAAAAGACAAGAAAAACATTATTAGAACTTAAACTTGATTTTCCCTAATTAAATGTTGAAAACGATTTTGACGGAATTGAAAATAAACCGTACTAGAAGATGGAGAGCGAGGAGGAGATTCTAGAAATATAAGTTAGGACGGATTTAATTAAGAAATGAAGGTTTTATGATGATTTTGCTAAAGAACGACGAAGAACAAATGAAGAACGACGAAGAACGAATGAAGAACGATGAAGAACGATTAATTAGATCTTAATTTGATTGATTGTAAAATGAAAAGTTGTTGGTGAGTAATGAAAAGAAAGAAAATATCAAGGCTTAAGAGGGGGAAAAAGAGACGTGTGAAATGGAGAGGAATCGGGTCTGTTTTTACGCGATTTGCGGAGTTTAAGTTGACAGACCGATAAAGTTACAAATATCTTAGATATTTTTATTAGTTTAATCATATTAAATAAAAGATCTAATATGAGTGGAAAAAAAATGACATGGGGCGTATGACTCATGTCAAGTCGGGTTTCGGGACTTAAGTTGACCCGGGAATAGTTAAATGACGTTTGGGTTAAATCATAAAAGTTATTCTTTAATTCCGAATAAATTCAAAATAATTATATTAAATTATCATAAATTCAAATAAATCTTAATAAAAATAAATTAAATTTATTATTTTTCACAATAAAATTTCGGTCTTTAAAATTACGAGGTGAGTCGGAAAACGTCAACGAAAGTCAAAGTCGACTTAAAAGTCAAGAAAAGTCAAAGATGACTTAAAAGTCAAGAAAAGTTTATGACGACTTAAAAGTCAAGAAAAGTCAATGACGACTTTAAAAAGTCAAGAAAAAGTCAAAGACGACTTACAAGTCAAGAAAAGTCAAAGATGACTAAAAACGGTCTTTTCATGAAATCTCTCAGAAATTCCAAATACGAACTCGGAATTTCAAAATACGACTCGAAACAATAAATTCTATTTTAAAAAATTAAGTCTGCTGAAAAGTGTTAGTAAATATTTTTACTAGAAAAAAATTGGGTACTTCTCGGGTTGTTACAATGAGAGTAGAAATGAGGAATAAGCTAAACCGATAAACCGCAAGGGCGGGTGGTTTAAGCAAAATGAGGGACTTAGGAAAATATGAAAAATGTCAACTTCTTTTGAAACTTCCGTGTTTGGTGTTGGAGACATAAGCGGAGAAGTCCAAGAAGAAAGGAAGGGTAAGATAGAGTGTACCAACCCCCCCCCCCCCCCCCCCCTCCCCCATTTTTTACATATTGTTTGTTACTTGCACAATTGCTCTAGTTACTCTTTTCTTTAAATATTTGCATTCCCCCTTCCCTTGGGTTCGACCCTTGCTTTCCACTCTACTTTAGTTTAATTAGTAGGTAATTAGTGAGGTTATAAATAGTTAATTTGTCCGTCTTTAATAGTGACGTTTTAAGCGAGTCAAAGAGCTAGAGAAGAGCATGTCAAATCTCGGCCGAAGACAAGAATGCAAAAACCTCAGACAACTATATACAATACAAAGCGAACACTAATTTTATTATTGAACTTCATCAAATACAACATACAACTTTATAGCAGTGAAACTCAAACCCCATTTATTAATACAGTAACAACTTCTTTTTCAGTTTTTTTTCTTGTTTTCACATTTTCACATATTTATTTTTTCCGTTTTATTTGTTCCTCTTTTTTTTCACATGGTTTTTTTTTCCAAATACAACAACCCATCTCATATAAAAAATATTTACAAAATCACTATCAATCGCTCCTCCATGCTTCACTTGTATCATACAGTTAATCAAATCAACAAAAACAAACAATTCTCAAGCCCTTGCTCGGGTGGGATAATGTGGGAAAATGACTTGTAATATCGGGTAACAAAGAAACAAGGTTAAGAGTCAAAGAGGTTAAAAATGGGATATTAAATTGAGGACGGCTTTTGGCTAATGTAGCTCATAAACAAATGAATGCCTCTATCATTCATGCAATCCTAATGATATGGCAAGTACTACTCCTATGACCACTCATGAAATAATTAGTTTGGCATGTGTCCCAATCTTACTTGGCTTATGTGATCTCACGGCTTTTTGGCTTTATGGTCACACGGCTATATAGTCACAACTCACAAGTCTAGTCATACCGTCTTACCAATATAATATCACAAGATAGGTACAAAACAATTATTCTATCGAACTATCAAGGACAATAACGTCTCACAAATGACATGTGATCAAAATAAGGGAACAATTTGCAAGCAAACAGTTTCAAAGTTTAATAACTCGATTAATTTATGCTCAATAACCTCGAAGATGTTGTATATTGGTATACAAATTACAATTACAATTACAAACTAATAATTACAAGGCTATTAATGACAAAAATTAAACAATGTAAGACGGTATTTATCAACCCAATCGAATCGTGATGAACACACTTTCCTTAGAATATTTTGACCCTATTAGCCTTTGGGTATCACGAAATCTCTGTAGGATAAGACGATTTTACTTTTTCTAAGACAAGAACAAAGATATACAAACAATGAGAGGTTCTATTTTGATTTTGCTAATGTCAAAAAGAAAATGCACAAGTAAGTATGTAATTATCACTTACTCCCTTATATATATATATATATATATATATATATATAGGGTCAGGATCCGGTGAGAACCACTAACATAATGAGAACCGTGAGAACTCTCACTAAATCTCCATCAAATCTTGTTTCGAAAGTTTTGATGGATCATTTACCATTAGTTTAGATTATTTAAGCAAAATACTTGCAGTAACTAAACAAAATTTATTGATTATATTAAAAAAAATGTCCTTAATGTACAGAAATTCAATTAGATATAATAAAACTACTCTAAATGCATGAAAACGAGCACTAAGTGCATGAAAATTGTTACATGCATGAAAACAATTACTAGGTGCATGAAAATAACTAGCGCTAGATGCATGAAAATGAGTACTAGGTGCATGAAAATTGTTAGATACATGAAACTGACTACTAGGTGCATGAAAACTAATAAATTGTATTTCGCCTCAATTTCCGTCAGTAGCGTATAATTTTTCAACGAAGAAATATGTTATCTAGCCATAACATTTTATGCCGAACCCAAATATGTTGTTATTTTTAAAAAATAAATTTGGTAAGGCGGAGTTCTCACGGTTCTCATTATCTTAGTGGTTCTCACTAGATCCCAATTCTATATATATATATATATATATATATATATATATATATATATATATATATATATATATATATGTACATAAGGTTGGTAACCATTGGATAAGCATATGTTTGTTACGTATCAAACAAACACAAAAACAAATAACTGCCAATGCACATGCATATCACGCGTACAAAGAAGAAGACAACCCCGATAGGATTCGTGAATATTCGAGTTCAAAACATTGTTCAAACACTCAGAGCAACACAACCCCGGTTGGGGCCATCAACCCCTATCGGGGTCGCACCCGAATACTCAAAACAAGCAAATCTTTGTATACGAATTTCTCTAAGTATCACACTTAGAAATATGCATTACCTTATCCACTTAAACCATGAACTTAATTAATCCGATTATATGAGCGTAACCTCCGTACACCCCGACTCACATTATATCGATTCCGAGCTCAAACCAATTTGACATGAAAACCCAAATTCACTTAAATGACCAAGTGATCAAAATTAGCAACATTCCTCCCTCATTTAAGTGTATTCCTTGTTTCCAATAAAACAACGAAACAAACAAGTCTAGGCATAAATGAAAGTGTCCCAAGGATTGAACTTCCATATTATTACATTACAAATTCCAAAATATTCGAGAATCAAGGTGTCCCGCGGATTGAACCTTTCAAACCATATTGAATACATGAAGATAACATACACATAGACTCAAATAACTCTCAAAGTTACAAACTTGACATTATTGAACGCCGTGTGTCCATATCCTTTCTGAGTGTATAGGAGGCCAAGTTCGAGCCTCTTGAAGCGGCTACACTTCACACTCACATAGGTGAATCTTTCCTCGTGCACCCGCAAAATGCACTTTATCAAAGATTTCATTAAGAAGTCTTATAACTTCAACCTTTTGTCATGCGGGTCATGCACATACCTTTCAGGATTATAATACATGTGCATCAATCTATCAAAATAAGCCTTCCACATTGAACTTAGACTCTAAAATTTGTTAGAGGGAAGTTGGGTATCTCATCACAAAGATCTAGACGGACTTTAAAATCATCCCGATATCCGACTTGTTAACCAAGTCCGTAGTTGACACTTTATGCAAAGTAAACAACTAGCCACAATAAGATCTCATAAAACAACCAAAATCACTATATCTATGATAATAAATAAACTGCGTTCTTATAATAACCCGGTGTCGCGGTCACCGTAAACACATGACTATAAACTTAGTCAACTTACCATCACCACCATAAATACAAGTGACATTGATTACAAATTAAAATAAACTCGTAGATCATTTTACCTAGCCACTTAGCCTTTTTATGGGCCATGACTAATTGATACTACAAAATCCAACTCCAATGTCAAACAAAACAATTATAGCAAATGAACTCTCTGAAGGACCATAAACCAATGGTAACTCCCCAAGCAAGAAGACACTACCATTGCAGAAAAGCATCATCTACAATGACAATTCAATTTGCATATACAACTCCTTCTAATTGAAGGAAACCGACAAAGGACACACCATAATTCATGGTTTGCTTTAAGCACTTTCACAATTACTTAATTCCTTGCCAAAGATGAGTACTAGCTATACTAGTTTACTTACTCAACTTTGTCATACCGCAATACTTAAGCCTTAGTGAAAAAACCCGAGTCATTACACAACTTTTACCATTAAATAAAAGTGTCATACTCGACCCTTTGGAGTCTTAACCGGAGAATAATTATCATACTCTCACCCTTGATCCTAATACAAATGCGTTGAGTCTTCCGCAGCGGGCTTATAAAATTAGGTGCATGACACCGGTCTACAAGCAAGTGAGGTTCCATCCTAAAATCAATTGGTGTTAGGAGGAGTAGCCCACTTACTTATAAACTAGTCCCTTCACTTGTATTCTACCAATGTGGGATAGTGCCCCTCACACACATATGGGAAGAGACGTCCACAATCTCCCCCTTTCACATGTGTGTGCGCTGAAACTCCCCCTCACTTGGCGCTACTCCACACCCGACACAACCCCGTGTCGGGTCAACCAGGCTACTCCGCACGATGCTACTCCGCATCTCTGGTCGACCAAGAGTGAGAGTCCAGCAGTGGAGCTACTCCGCAACCACGACGCTACTCAGCGTCATCTCGAGCACCATCACCACATCACACCTTGCGGTCCCAAGCCAAACCGTCGGCTCTGATACCATTTGTTGAGTCTTCCGCAGCGGGCTTATAGAATTAGGTGCATGACACCGGTCTACAAGCAAGTGAGGTTCCATCCTAAAATCAATTGGTGTTAGGAGGAGTAGCCCACTTACTTATAAACTAGTCCCTTCACTTGTATTCTACTAATGTGGGATAGTGCCCCTCACACACATATGTAAAGAGACCTCAACACAATGATCATATTTATCACCTACCACATGTCCTTCACAAAAGATTACGATGACATAACCCACCTTTTACAAGGTTAAACCTCTTTGGTCTATGCCAAAGATCAACATGTCAACAATCCTACAACAAATGACTACTCCATAAAGGATTTGTCAAAATTGTACATTCAATGCTATTGATTAACCTCTTACATGGCTAAACCACCATTACTACATAATCTCATCATAGCTATCACAAGCCACCACTACCGAGATTATAAGGTAAATCAATCACAACATCAAACTTAAAACACTTCACATAAGACATTAACATGTTAAACAATAATAACAAAATAGTAAGCATACTAACAACATTATTAAATAACCGATCAAAAAGCATTGATCAAAAACAACATATTTCATAAATAGACAATGTGAGATTTAACACACCTCAACATCTATATCCTATATGGGTGAGTTCATCCTATTCTTGAAAATTAAGCTACCTAAGGTATCATTTACATGCCCTTAGTACCGCCTTACATCAATACACCATGCTATCAAGCCACATATGTATACCCATATGTTACCGCTCAATATAAACATTTTCATGTATCACATTGAAGAAAACTTAATTACATAATAAACTCATTCCCATTCATAGGATTCATTTTCATATATTATATAACACCATATAATAAAACATATCAAAACCGTACTAGTATAAGATACTAGCAAACAAGCATAGTGAAAACACTACAAACATCCATATGACCATATGAATAAATTACCGATCATCAAATACAAAGTGTTAAAAGACTAGAAACATAGTCAACGCACATGATAACTCATAATAAAATTTAATATGATTACTAAAACACATGATGATCAAACATGATAAATAAAATATTAATCACTCAAATATCCATGTCGGTATAAAGTTACTTTCACATTAACCGCAACAATATCCAGCATCGTTTATAAACCAATTGAATAAACAAACATATTCAACACAATACTTAATACAAAACCATCTCATTATGCTTGATCACATAGAACTTGTTGTGATCGCCAATGAGACAAAACTCGACATAAACTATGTCAAATTTCATGAGTGATTCTCCAACTTCTCCTTTGACCAACCAAGGGTGTCACAAGTCACCAAAACCGGAACTTGGCACCACTTAAAACCAATACACTTGTTAATGAGCATACAAGCAACCGTATTCTGCCGCTCTATTTTGCATACAGTGTATTTTATCAAGGAGTATCCATTAGAGACATTCACACCCACGCTGTACATTCAATAGTACACCACTATTAAAATAGTACATACACAATTCATACAATCAAAAGTAATACTACCACTATAGTAACTTAATATGAATTGCAATACAATCATAGAGTTTACCTCTTAATCATGTCATATAATAAGTAGACATAAAAGGACAACCACTTAATATTACACCATATTAAGATTTAAACCACTCATTAAACATGCTCAATATTTAAAATAAAAATCTAATAATCCAAGATAAAACTATTCATACAAGACAATACAAACATATTTAAAAAGAGTACATAGTCACGTTATAAAATTAACAATAACAATAATCATGATCACCATTTTTATCAACCATGTCAAGGTAACAGTGACATCAAACATAGGCATTAAAACTAAATCCTCATAAAACATGTTTAACCACAAATCATCTTCCATGATATGTCTAACCATCTGGGAAAAAACGCCATACTAAGGGAAAATCCAAACCATGATAACCCCAAAGTTAAATCTCCATCATATTAATAAAATATCACTAAGCAAATAACTATCAAAACAATCACGAAGTACAATGATAATTAATGTAATCTTGGACTGTTGGTAAGATAACGAAACACCATTATTATAAATTTTTGATCTGAATGTCCGACAAAACACCAACTTATCTATTAATGACAAACACCACTTTATCATGACAAGTACCCATTAAAGCAGTTCATCATGATACACTTGACAAACAAACAAAAAATCATGATCATGCATCAACCAAATTCTCCCACATATTAACTGCAAATATGATGAATTAAAACCAACCAAGTTATCATTACAAATAACGAATTATCATAGATAATGATTATTTGTGAATTAAATGTTCTATAGTATTACCAAATAATCAAGCATCAACCATGCAGGGTGAAAGAAAGTTCATGTTAACAAATTTGACATATCACAAAAGGACACCCCACCATTGCATGAACATGACTAGTTATAATCACTTAAAATCACAAAGACAAACTGAATGATCTTATCTTTTAACGTTCTCGACTTCATGTTGCGAAATCATTTATCCCGATCAAATACAACAACACATGATAAAAATATACCATATTGTTTTCCTAATATTCACAATAGAACCGTGAAATAAAGGCGGCCAACATAATTCATCAAATATCATATACATATATCAAGGCAGTAAAATTAATTACTTATCTATGGTGATGATTTGCATGTACTTACTTGCCAAATATAGAGGCAAATAACCACTCCATGCACCGTTCCATACTGATGATCCATGCCAACAAAAATTCAAACACTTGAACCAATTTAACTAACTTATCGGTGCACCAACTTTAGACTTAGACGCCGTCTCACATACAATTTCCGTCTTTATCGCAAACAAAAATACTCTAATAATGTTTTATATTGGTCTACATATTACAATTACAATTACAAACTAGTAATTACAAGGCTATTAATGACGGAAATTAAACAATGTAAGACGGTATTTATCAACCCAATCGAATCGTGATGAACACACTTTCCTTAGAGTATTTCGACCCTATTAGCCTTTGGGTATCACGAAATATCTGTAGGATAAGACGATTTTACTTTTTCTAAGGCAAGAACAAAGATATACAAACAATAAGAGGTTCTATTTTGATTTGTTAATGTCAAAAAGAAAATGCACAAGTAAGTATGTAATTATCACTTACTCCCTTATATATATACATAGTATATATGTACATAAGGTTGGTAACCATAGGATAAGCATATGTTTGTTACGTATTAAACAAACACAAAAACAAATTACTGCCAATGCACAAGCATATCACGCGTACAAAGAAGAAGATAACCCCGATCAGGGTTGTCAACCCCGATAGTGGTACGAGTTCAAAACATTGTTCAAACACTTAGAGCAACACAGCCCCGGTCGGGGCCATCAACCCCGATCGGGGTCGCACCCGAATACTCAAAACAAGCAAATCTTTGTATACGAATTTCTCTAAGTATCACACTTAGAAATATGCATTACCTTATCCACTTAAAAACCATGAACTCAATAAATCCGATTATATGAGCGTACCCTCCGTACTCCCCGACTCACAATATATCGATTCCTAGCTCAAACCAATTTGACATGAAAACCCAAATTCACTTAAATGACCAAGTGATCAAAATCACCAACAGAAGATTCGCCACAAGTCGCATATAACAATGAACAAAGCATTTTTGCAATATGCAGTTTCACAATCAACTACATTAATTTATCCCTCCCCCGTCTTGAATCGTGCAATGTCCTCATTGTATGCAAAAGAAAGCAATAATTAAAAACTAAAGCACACAAATGAAGCAGAGAAGGAAACGAGCTCACCAAGATAAGAGGCGAATTGTCGAAGTTTGTACGGTCGTTACAAGCTCGTATTCTGTAGAATGAATTGGATATTAACTAAAAAAAATCAAAGCACCAAATCCTCTATATAACGTGGAACTTCAAGCCTCACAAAACTCAAATTCCATGTCATTCGCTTTATTATTGTCGAGCACAGGAAGTGAGCATCCAAGTAGGCAGAAATTGGTATACCAGTTTGTTGGAAGTAATTGCTTTAAAAGAAGTTTACTAGTATCCCACATAGGAAAAATAATCCATGAGTCTGTTATTTATACGTGACTACTTTTGTGATACTACTACACATGTAGTAGTTGAGGGACTCCACTGCAACACACGCGCGCGTGCCACGCTTGCCGGGCCGGGCCTGGCTCGGGCTCTGGCACCTGCGGTGCGGGCCATCGACTTCTTTTACTTTTGGAGCATGTAGTAGTCACTTAGCTGTTAATTGCACAATTTCCAAACCTGATAGTTCAGTCTTCTATACTAACTATTGCTTATTCTCAACCTAAATTGTGTAGTCTCCCTAACAGATTATGCAGTCTTCTAAACACAGATTCTCAAGGCACATAAATGATGTTCTGGATCCTTCTTGTTCAGCCTATAAATACCCTAATTCTACATCATTCCAAACACACAATAAACAATCATCTATATCTATCTCTATACTTCCAAACTAATATTAGGCAACGTTCTGCAAGTAGTTCTCATTCCGAGTCTTTGTCGTACACCATAGGCTTGGAGGTCGTGTAACCCTGGGGGTTGGTTGCCAAGAGGCCGTGTGTATCGAGCGGGGAAAATTCAACTTTAGGGCAGTGATCGTCATCACGCCATGATATTTACTTCCTAGTCATGTAAGATCTTTTCTGTTCATTGTTACTTTAATAGTCATACCGCCTACAGTCTAAAGTTGAATTTTAAAAAAATAATCTTGCTCGTTAACTTTTTTTTAAAGGCGATATGGCTATGCCTATTTCTGCTGCTTCTTTTGATCCTACCCGCCTACATTTTTTATTCCTGACATGTCAAAAATGGATTTATTCGATGGTAAAAACTATAGGCTTTGGTTTGATAAAATTGATTTTCTTTTAAGTCAGTTAGGGGTCGATTATACCTTAACTGAAACTGAAGCACTAGAAAACAGTGAACGGGATTTTGCTATGGACAATAAAACTTGTCGTGGTCTTCTTTTGCATTATATGTGTGAATCTCTTTTCTTGATCTATTGTAAGCTTGAAACTGCTAAAGACATTTGGGCTGCTCTTAAAACGAAATACGGAACTGATGATTATGGCACTAAAAAATATGCTTGCAATCGTTGGTTAAATTTCCGTATATCTGATGACAAATATGTTTTTGATCAAGTGCATGAATATGAAACTTTATTTGATGATATTATTGCGGAAGGTATGAAATTTTGTGAGATTTTTCAAGTTAATTGTCTTCTCGAGAAGCTTCCACCATCTTGGCCATGAAACATAAACAGAAGGACTTCACCCTTCTTGAACTTGTATCCCATATAAAAAATGTAGAACAATACCGGATTCAATCAAAGGGCAAGCAGGTTGATCATTGATCGTCCAATGCAAATCTTGTTGAGTCAAAGAATAACAACAGAGGTCCTAGACGTAACAACAAAGGACCAAATCAGATACATGGAGTAAAGCATCAAACTACCTTTAAACACAAAAGACCGTTCAAAGGAGAATGCTTTACTTGTGGAGAAACGGGTCACTCAGCCACATATTTTCCAAAAGGCTCACAAGGAAAACAAAGAAACCAAAACCAAGTGCACCTCACAGAGACGGAGGAAATCATTGCGGCCGTTGTTTCCGAGGTAAATCTGGTAAGCAACTCAACTGAATGGGTTCTGGATACAGGAGCTACTAGTCACATAAGTTGTAACAAGAAAGTATACAAAGATTATGTGCCAGAAACCAATAGACAATGTATGTTCATGGGCAATTCTAGTACCACTTGCGTGAGCGGTAAGGGAAAGGTACAACAAAAGCTCACTTCTAGTAAAGTCCTTGAACTCAATAATGTTCTTCATGTTCCAGAAATTCGTAGAAACCTTATATCAGGTTCTCTTCTCAACAAAACAGGTATTCAGCTCACATTTGAATCCGAGAAACTTGTACTCACTAGAAATAATAACTTTGTTGGAAAAGGGTTCTGTAATGGTGGACTATTTGTGCTCGATGTAGTAACTATTAATAATAATTCTTCTACTTCTGTTTATATTGCTGAGTCTCTTTCATTATGGCATGCTAGACTAGGTCACGTTAATGTTGAGTCAAATAAAAAGATAAAGCACCTTGAACTTATACGTGGATTCAGTAATACATCCTTTGACAAGTGTGAAGTATATGTAGAGGCCAAACACCCCACAACATATTTCAATAAGCAAGTGAATCATGCCTCAACACTTCTCGAGTTGATTCATACCGATTTGGGAGACTTCGGAAACTCTATGAGTAGAGGAGGTAAGCGTTACTATATCACTTTTGTAGACGACTTTTCTAGATATACAAAAGTTTATTTACTGAGTACAAAAGATGAAGCTGAGCAAAAATTTATGATTTATAAAACTGAAGTTGAGAATCAACTAGACTTAAAGATAAAACGAGTTAGATCTAATAGAGGCGGCGAATATGATTATCCTCTTAAGAAAATTTGCGAGAAAAGTGGCATAATTCATGAGTTCACCGCCCCTTTTACTCCACAACAGAATGGAATAGCCGAAAGAAAAAACATAACTTTAAAAGATATGATAAATGCTATGCTCATTAGTTCTGGTATGCCTACTAACATGTGGGGCGAAGCCATTCTCTCTGCTTGTTTTGTCCTTAAGGGGGTCCCACACAAAAGAATGGACAAGACTCCTTAAGAAATTTGGAAAGGACACAAGCCCAATCTTAGTTACGTCAAAGTGTGGGGGTGCTTAGGAAAGATCGGAATACTTGCATTTCAAAGGAGAAAAATTGGACCAAAAACGATCGATGGTATTGTTATTGGATATGCTTCAAACAGTGCAGCTTATAGGTTCATTCTCAAAGACGGTTCAGGTTTTGGCTCTATTAAAGAGTCTAGAGATGTCGTATTTTTTGAGAATATTTTTAATATGAAAACTAATTCTGAACCTTGTCTCTTACCTGTCTCCGAGAGTGTTGATGTTTCTTCCAGTGCAGTTTTTGAACATTGAAGAAGCAAGAGGGCTAGAACCGAAAAGGACTTTGGCTATGAATTTATAACCTTCATGGCAGAAAAAGTATATCTTGACGAAGAAGATATATGTGCTTATCTTCTAGAAAATGATCCTAGAACTTACAGGGAGGCCATGAGTTCCGTCGACTCTACCTTCTGGCTGGAAGCCATAAACAGCGAAATAGATTCCATCAAAAGCAACAACACTTGGATTCTCACAGATCTCCCTAGAGAGTGTACGCCTCTAGCAAATAAATGGGTATTCAAGAAGAAACTAAAACCAGATGGATCTATCGATAAGTACAAAGCTAGACTCGTTGTTTAAGGTAATCGACAAACTAAAGGTTTTCTTTGACACTTACTCTCCTTTTACTAAAGTTGCAACCATTAGAGCTTTGATTGCCTTGACTTCTAAACATAATCTTTTTTTTGCATCAAATGGATGTAAAGACAGCCTTTTTAAACGGATACTTGAACGAAGAAATTACATGGAGCAACCAGAAGGTTGTGTAATTTCAGGCCAAGAAGGTTAGGTATGTAAACTCGTTAGATCATTGTATGATCTAAAGCAAGCTTCAAAGCAATGGTACGACAAATTTCACCAAACTATTATTTCTCATGGCTTTCATGTAAATGATTCGGATGCTTGTGTTTATGCTAAGACTGATAAAATTGAATGTGTAATTGTGTGCCTATATGTTGACAATATGTTTATCTTTGGCACCAATATGGATGTTATTAATAACACTAAGTCTTTTCTAAGCTCACATTTTGACATGAAAGATTTAGGTGAAGCGGATGTTATTCTTGGAATAAAAATCACTAGGACTAAACTGGTTTGCGTTTGGATCAGTCACACTATGTCGAGAAAATTTGGAAAAAATTTGATTGCTTTGATTGTGCACCTGTGAAAACTCTATATGATCCTAGTATTCAGGTAAAGAAAAACAAAGGTGATGGTATAAACAAGGAAGAATATGCTAAGATTATTGGCAGTGTTATATTTCTCATGAACTATACTAGACCATACATTGCTTACGCGGTAAGTTGACTCAGCAGGTACACTCATAGCCCAAATCAGTCACATTGGAATGCTTTACTTAGACTTCTGAAATATCTTAGAGGAACTATGGACTGGGTCTACACTATTCCAAAATTCCTTGTGTTTTAGAAGGCTATTGTGATGCTAATTAAGTGTCTGATAATGATGAGATTCATTCTACGAGTGGATTTGTGTTTACTCTGGCTAGTGGTGCTATTTCATGGAAATCTTCTAAACAAAGTTGTATTGCTAAATCAACTATGGAGTCTGAATTTATTGCTTTAGAATTGGCAGGACAAGAGGCTGAATGGCAAAGGAATCTACTATCAGACATTCCTTTGTGGGGGAGACCAGCTCCATCAGTCTCAATGCACTGCGATTCTCCAGCAGGAATTGGTGTGGCAGGAAATCAAGCTTACAACGGGAAAAGAAGACATATACGCTTGAGACATGCCATAGTGAAGGATCAGAAATAATGTGATATCACTGGAATATGTAAAATTAGTGCTGGAGTCAGCACAAGGAATGGGTTTAAAGCCTATTGGGAGTGAATTATGACGGGGATGTACAACCCTCGCGAATGCGGAAAGATAAAACATACAAGCATGTGAATATATAGCGGAATATGAAGTTTTTAAAAACTTTTATACATGCAAGGAAAGAATACGAGGAGTGTCATATATTACAAACTAAAGTACGAATTATACTACATCAAGAGACGAAGTCTCTCCAAAAGGTT
>JAIUZE010011387.1:0-26602 GCA_022085475.1 Heliosperma pusillum | reverse complement strand
ATGGAACTCGTCTGGGGTCTCGCCAGTTGGCGTTGGCTGACTCATCTTTTCTGTGTAAGCTTCCTGAAAAAACAAAAGCAAAAGTAGTATAATTAAAAACATTAAGTGATAAATACAAAACAAACCTAATAAATAGTATTAAAGTTGGATATAAAAAAAAACTCCTTAACAATAATTAGACAAACTTACGTTTGTCTCAGCAGCTCTAGGATTAACCCGCTCGCCCTTCTTGTTTTTCTCTGTCTTCTCAAACAACTTGTATGGCGTAGGCTCAACCTGAAAGTAGTATAAAAACATTAAGTGATATATCGGCAATATTAATCCTTCATAATATGCAATTTGCGAAGGAAAAAATAAAGAACTTACCAATTGTTTAAATGCATCGGAACAACTCTTCCGGCCTAGAGTATGGGTGCCCAAAGATTTCTCGCCACCCGACCGTCTATTTACCTTTTTTATGTTGGACTTCGTTCTTGGCAAATTCGGGATCGATTTTGGGCCCTTTTTCTAATGGTTTCCCACCAAGATTCAGGCACCCAATCCGGCCTTTTTTTGTTATATTTGAGGCCACCAACAAGTGAGGTAATCCAGCTCGTGACCTGTTTCTGCCATTCGGGCTTTGGGTCGTAGTTTGGATCGACCGAGTTCACATGATTCTATTTCTACATAAACAACTTGTTAGTAATTGCTAAAATCGTACATCATCACGTTTTGAATGAAAGGAATTACTTTTTAATAATAGCTAGAACCGTAATAAAATATACCTGAAAGTATTCGTACATCCGCCTACGCTGGTAATGGCTCGTTTAACTCCATTTGGTGAAGTACTCTTGGCCGATGGTACGAATGAAATACCAAGTAACGTATTGCTTGATCGGCTTGTCATCCCACGAGTTAGCAAGGTGGTTCCTAGCTATTGGTTATTCAGGCCTAGTCTAAGCCATCCCACCTGAAAAAGATACATATTAAAACTAATGCGATAATAAAAGTTATAATAAAAGTTAGCGTAAAAGTTATAATAAAATAAAGTTAGCGATAATAAAAATTTTCTATATATGAGACACTTACCAATGGCCTATGTCAGGATTGCGAGACAAAATAACCCGCGTCCCCTCCTGCTGCGTAGTCGGCATCGTAACCTGCTCCTGCTCCTGCTCGTGGTCATCCGAGACCGCCTCCTCCTCGTTTCCTCCTCATCATCAGGACGAGATCGACTAGTGTTACCTATGAGCCGGTTTATAAACCCACCTGCCATAAGTAAAAGCTATATACAATGGAAATTGTTAGGTAGTTCAATATATAAAAATCGTGAGTAAACTTTTTGAATTACAATGCAAAGTTTCAATTTTGATTAATTGTATTTTGACTAAATTCATACTTTTGTACAAATATATATTATCACTAATTTAGAATTACAACTAGTGACCCTCACTATCACGAAAAATCAACAAAGTTTCATCATCTGAAAAAAGCATTCCGACTTTTTCCTCATCTTCCTCATTTTGCACTTCTTGACTTTCTTTATCTTCATCATCTTTTTCCTTTTCTTCACCGATGTCCTTGTCATACTACCCTTCACCCCTTTCAACAACCACTTCATATTCATCCTCACTTTGTGTCTCTTCCACCAAAATTGGTGAAATTGACTGACTACTGACAACCACATCTTCTTGGAAGACAATTTCGTCAACATAAGCATCAACATGCGATCTTGACTTGATTTTAAAAACTGCGGACCATTGATTATCTTTCTTAGTGGTTGGATAAAGAGCATAACAAACTTGATCGACTTAAAAAGCTGCCACGAATGAGTTATGTCCACGAAGTTTCTTTTTTAAGTTTACATCGACAAGTCCCTATACCTTAGGGATACTAACTCCTTGTGGGGAATTATCAAACCAATCACATTTAAACAATATGGGCCTTATAAATCCTGTGCTCGGTTGTAATACCCGTAAAATCATCAAATAAAATAAAAAGGGAAATTTAAAGATAATAATAATAAAGTATTATAAAGAATAAAATAATAAGAACTAAAATGGGAAATTAGTAGCGGTACAACTGTCACGTAACCTAGAATTTAATCTGACTTTGAGACGATAATCTAATAACGCTATCATCGTCAAACGGTAAAAGAATTTATAATAAAATATATTCCTTAAATTTATTTTAATAAGAGAGAGCATTATATATATATATATATACATACATTTAACCCTAGTGTCGATATTAGGAGTCTCAAAATATATCGTCACGCTTCGTTTTCCGTGTCGCGGAAACCCGACACAACACTAAATAAATTCCAAGCCACATCTAGTCTAGATACCTAATAACCACCCTATAGCCACCCTACATGCATGAGCCAATAACATGTTGAAGCATGCTCTCTTTTGTCTCCTTGGATGCCCTCTATCCCCTTCCCCATACTCTTCTTTTTGTCTTTCCAAAACCTCCACTCCAACACTCAATAAACCCTATAACTCAAGCTCCCACCAGAATCATTAGCTCACTCAAACACTATCAACACAAAAAAAAAAAAGAGAAGAGAGATAGAGAGAAGAAGAAGAAGAAGAAGAAGAAGAAGAAGAAGAAGAAGAAGAAGAAGAAGAAGAAGGAGAAGCTAAGAGGAGGATCTTGCCTATACACTAAGATCTTCACCTTGTAAGGACTAAAATACTAAAATCTTAGCATTTCATTCTCATTCAACACTTAATCTTGAGTAAAACAAACCCTTAAACGAACTATAAGAGTCTTCACACATGCATGCAAGAACCTATACACATAACAATCATCAAAGTGTCAAATCCGGAGGTTGATAATTAACAGAATAAAAATCCGACTTAGACTTGTGTTATTGCTATGACAAAAATATGTGTCGTAGGTCTTTCTGTCTATAATAAGTGTACAAAATTTTGTCATAATCCCATGAGTCGTTTGCAAATGAAAAATCATACACAAAGAACATGATTCTGGACAATCGAATCTGCTAGTCCCAATAATTAAGTCTTAAAAAGGAACTTAAAGGATTAATGAGGACAAACCGTTTTACCACAATGAACTTCAATGAATATAGAGTATATTAGGCCCTGGAATCAACTCATTTGAATTTTTAATCTTTGTAATCTACTTAAAAACATTTTGTGACTCATATTCTGACCACTAGTTAAAGATCCGACCAATAGTACATCTTAAAACTATTTTTGGCTAACATTGTATATACATAAAAGTTGTTAGACTAAATACTAGACCTATTGGAGTTGGTTTCGTCCAAGAATATTGAGTATTTGATTTTATATGATTTTTGCAACACAAAATAACAATCTGGAAATCTGATAAAATATTGTTCTTTAGATTGATAGTTGAAAATCTACCATTTTCGAATAGACCACTAGTAAATAAAGTTATACTAAAGATAAATTCTTGATATTTGAATATGATAAACTTTAATGAGAGACATGCATGCTGGCCTTTTGAAAACCGATATTTTGACTATTTAAACACCCGAACCAGCCCAAAACTTTCTGTGACTCGGAAACCGTCACGTTTTACTAAACAGAAATTTCAGAGGCCTTAGAGTCATTTTTGGACTGTTAGTATTTGACACTTAAAGTTGTAGGACATCTTAAACAATTCAACCTCACTAATATTACCCCAAAACGTTAAGTAATGAAGGAGTTATGATGTTTTGAAATCACTGTTCAGAATCTGTAAAACCGTAAAGTATGTATGAGATAATGAACTTGTATAAACCAAGTGTTTAAGCTATAACTTGTTAAACTAAAAGCACCAACTTGATAAAATACTCTTAAATATTCTGACCATGAACTTAGTTTGCTTTCTTAAGAATAAAACTCGGAACAAAACGTTCAAAATGGAAACATACCAAAAACCGAGTAAAATACATAAAACCATTTGAACTAATTAAGGACCGACTTGAATAATTTAGTAACGAGTACTTTATGTATATTGTAGACTCGGGATTTGTAGAAGAAGCACTTTAAACTTCTAGACCAGCTCATAAGGTAAGGGAAACGCTTGTCCATACACTTTTCTTGAACTATTGAGTATTGTTTCGAATGTTATATTGTGTATAATGTTATAATGATTGTTATTATAAGTTTGGATTATTGTGATGAAATATTGAAAAATAATTGATGTTATTCCATCCTTTGAAGTGTTGAAATATAATAAAGGACTCATAACTTTTAAGAGTTTGAAAACCAAAACCGTTTGATCTTTTGTACAAATTATGGAGATGGTTAATCTCAAAAAGTGGATTTAATTGTTTGGAAAGGGTTTCGATTTTTGGTTTGAACGGTTTTGGTAGAGGGGTAGGTTGTTCCCAAATAATAAAAGGGGACCTCCTATACAGAGCTTCTGGTGGGGGTTAGTTGATCGAGACCCCGTCCTCTTATCTTCCTCCTGGGGGTTGGCCCTTGGAGGGGTGTGCACACTCGGGATTTTTGGACAGTTATTGTACATGGTTTGGTGAACCCCGTCTTATCCGGACTAGGGCGAGGGGATCCTCTCCATACGGCCTCTATCCATTACTTACTAAAGAAAGTGAAGAAATGTTTTCTTCGAAGGAAAGTGTGTTAAGATTTGGAAGGGCTAACTATTTTGGATCGAATTTCCTTATTTAGAAACTTGAACTTCTCAATGATATTCTACTTTCTTATGAATTCTAAATTTTAAGTAAAACTCTTATTTTATTTTTTTTTGGATTGTTTACCTTACTCAACATTATTGTTGACCCTCTTTTGTTTTGTCCTTAATTGGAACTGCTATGACCACTATTGTGAGAGCAGATCGTGTGACAGGTAATCCAAGGAACTAGGACGTGGGATCCACGGGAGAGCGCGCGCGTTATTATTTTTATTGGAAACCAATGTTTAGACAATTATCTTTATTTTGCATCATCAAACTTATTCGCTTCCGCAAACATTTGGATTTGGTTGTAATCGGATTTTACTCTTTGGTTTTTAATTCACATGGACATTTATCCCTTTGAATTACATGATTTAAATACTTCTACTACAATTGGTTCAAATGTGACACATCCATATTCCGAATTTTACATGAAAACTCTATTTTTAAATATAACGGATTATAGGGGTGTTACAAAGTGGTATCAGAGCGAGGTTTCCTTCTTGGATAGGTGATTAGATCTTCATATCTCTTCACCGTCCGTGAATCGACCGACCTAAGTAAATATTTTCGAAAAACTCTTTTTTAAAAAAAAAAAATAATAACGATAATAAATGACGCGTGTGAGATGAGTGTGGGATTGTATGGGACGTATGTTACGAATTGTTGGAATCGACTTGACTTATTGAACATTATGATTTGTAAATGATATGGAAATGGTATGCAATGTTGTGTGTTAATATGATTTGAAGTGAAATTGAGCATGCACATAATATGGTGTTATGGAATGGAATCTTAACTTGTGATGGTACTTGAGATGTGTAACATATTGAATTCGTTGAGATTATATACATGAGAATTTATCTTATAATTCAAATTGTAATGTGATGACAATCATTATTGGGAATGTATTGCATGAAATGGCTATTGGTTCTATATGGAGTTGTAACAAGATGTTAGGGTTTTATTGATCATATAACTAATTGAAGCCGTGAGTTGTAAATTGTTTTAACCCTATTGAATTATAGAGATTATGGATTTTGAGACTTGATATTACAAGTGAAGATTTACGTGGGAGTATAATCGTAGATTTAAAAATGACTAATAATATAATTAAAATCAAATGTTGCACTACTTATTAGCCTTTGGTATTGTTTGTGGAGACTTAAAGTGGAACTATGCTAGTGTTTAATCGAGGTTAAAAATTGTGTAAAGAGTTTGGACAATAAGTGGGCATTGAAATTTTGGTATATATAAGCAAAGTGAAAGTATAGTAGGTATATCTAGACATTCTTTAAGGGACATTGGCGATAGGATCAACGTAATAGTACATTTTATTTGGGAACCTTAGTGTGTGGAGAATGTTCCATATGGTAAGAAGGGATATTGTTAATTAATTGTTGATATGCAAGAAACTGATGTAAAAGAGTTTACTTGAAAAGTTAGTTAGACTAGATAACAAGGATGACTTTGAGAGAAATTTGGAACTTAGGGAAGTCTGCATGACTGAATACACCAAATAGTGGTTGCTGATTAAGAAATCTTGGAAATTTGTGAGATGTAGTACTAAATATTTCTTCGTAAATAAGCGATGATTTGAGGTATTGATGAGTATGTTATTGTTGTGATAATGATACGAAAGCTATTGAGATCAATAGATAACTTTTCTTGAATGACTATTATACCAATGATTCGATTTAACTTGGTGGATTATGAAGAACTATTTAGTAAGAAAAATAAAAAGATGAACATTTACGCTATTATATTTGAGAATGATGATGATGTAATGTGAAGATCAGTGGTTTAGAGATAGCATGTGTAGAAAATAGTTGATGAGAGGTACTAGTCGAGAGAATCGAGGTAATATGACTTTATCAACTGGGAGGATATTTATGATGTGGATATTAAATGTGATTGTGCTTCGAATAATGAAAAGATATTGGAATAGCGTATGATGTTATCAAATTGACTCCACTTAACGCACTGAATGGTATTTTGAGGATAAGTGTAAGGACTATAATAGATCAATGATGAAGTTGAGTCGTCGAGATGTAAATCGTAATTTATGGGTTATTAATACATTTTGGTGGAGAATTTCATAGATTTAAATGAGAGGGTAGATACTTCTTTTGCTTTAGTATGACCTAGGAATTACATAGGTATGACATTGGTGATTTAGGTCGCAACATGACTTTGAAAGAATGAAAGCTTAGCACAAATGGTTGTGGTTCTTAATTGAGGAGAATAGTTTGAAGTAATTAGTATCAAGAGATCACTTTAGTTTTGATATACATGAGGAGGAAGAACAATTTAAACGTTTGGGATGAGTAGAACAACGGCCTAGAGTGATGTAAGTGAATTTTATTGAGGTGTGTTCAAGAACTAGTTTACTTATGGTAATTGCTATTTGAATTTGTGAAAAGAGTTGAAAGAATCATCTATTGGTTTGTAATATGTGAGGTATATTTGAGGCTTGGATGCGTGATGCATATAAAGTCCGGTTTTGTTTAGAATTAAAGGTAATTAGAATGAACAGTTTGTCCGAGTAGGACATATTATAATATTTGACCAGCTTGAGACGCTCCTTTAGACCTTGTGGACACATTAGTGAAAAAGATAAGTTCACGTGTTTGAGCTAGCTTACCAACCACACCATGAAATAAAGGACTTAGTTGGATGAATATGAAACATGTGGAGTGACAAGAGGTTATGTATGCGGAACAAAAAAAAATAGGGTAGTTAACTTTATTAAAGAAGCTAAGTAGATAAGATCAGTACGTAATGTGAGCTTATACATTGTGATCATGATAACTATGGGTAATTATATAGTCTAACTGGCCATAAAGAGTCGCTGATTAATTCTAATTAAAGAAAGGGAGAGGATATACGCCACTAGAGAAGGCAAGAGAAGGTGATGAACACGAGGAAGAGTGTGATCTAGTGTGGAATTCGAGTGGGATTTCAATGGTGATAATTATGAGGATTTATGTAGTACACGTGGGTACAGTCTGGTTATTAGGAACATATAAGCTAACTATATCGTGGATATTTATAATTTTTTTTATCTAAGACAATAAAGAATATTAGCTTAGGCAATTATTAGCCTATTTATTATTCATACAAAGATGGATACTTGAGTTGGTACAATGTTGGCCTACTGATTATGATATAGATTGATTGAATAACCTTGGATGCTTAGTCCTTATGATACAAATGACTGTTGAGATATCAGTTGTGTGAACGATAGTACGAGATGACGTATACACTGTTGATATTTAGTTTTAAGGAAGAATTGCAATCATGTGAATAATAATGTGAGATGTTATACATACGATTGTTGTCTAATTAACTGTGTGTGATATAAACGCTACAGGTAATAGAATGAGATATTATCCATGACATTGAAATCGATTTAAGATCTTTAAGTCTCATATGTTGAAGGAGTGTAATGAGACACTATTTCTTTAAATGATATCACCAAATATTACATCTCTATCTTTTATTGGAACGAAAGTAGTATGTTTGGAAAGAATAATAGTTATTGCAAATAAAATGGACACTGGGATAGTAGCTAACTGTGTGGCGTGATCTTGTGTAGTAAGTTGGATATTTACGTATCCTAAGATATTAAGAACAAGCGATAACCAATATACTTGAAGGAATTCTTGTTGGTGTGTGGATTCAGTAAAGAGGCATGAGATTATGATTAATTGTGAAAAGAGAATGTAATGTCGCGGAAGTCAAAAGAGGATATGAGGCTTATATACAATTGTTCACCAAAAAGCAAATGGATATAATATTTATGATGAAGTTAAGGATATGATTAAGGATACATATTTTATGGAAACGTAATGGACATGACCAATGGAACTTAAGTGAAAGATAGAAGTCTGACGTAACATGATATGGATTGTGATTCTTGAGGAACACTTGGTTATTTGAGGTAACTGTTATAACAATCTGTAAAGAGTTTTCGTAGTTTTTGGAGGCTTGTAGCATGTGAAGAGATAATGTTTTAAGTAATTTATACTAAGAAGAATTTTACCAATTATAGTAATTGACCGATGGAGAAAATCTAAGGGTGAATTTTCGGGGAAACCTTATTGGCCATTTAGTGATTTGACGTCAATAGATAATGCTAAAATTACTAGAGTATCTGTTGATTTTAACGATCAATAAGGAATTTGAGATATACCTAGTTTTGTGGATGTGAGATGACGGAGAAACGAATTGTGAAGTTCTCAAATAACGGTTAATTAAGGCCGCTAAATTAATTTCAAAATGTGATACATGGAATGTTATGAGGCTTAAGGTGAATGATGTTACGACGGTGTAAATTCGAAGAATTAAGTTAATGATTACTAGAATTTCATGCGGAATTGGATTTAATGAAATTATTAATAGTTGTATATCATTTGGAGATTTGAGGATAAAAATTTGTTTCTATTTTTGAGGTAAAACAGATTTAAGAGTTTTGGTTTAAAGGTGTTAGTAACTCCGCAAGAGGTTAATGGATTTTGTGGAACACGTGTATATGTGTAATTGTTGATGAAAATAATAAAGATAGAAGATGCAATTGGATAAAAGAGGAAGTGCTGATCGTTTCTCACGAAACTAGAAAACGGACCAACATAGCGATTGATTATTAACCATGAGTAAAGAACGGAAATTACTCATGATTGGTAGATAAGTTGTGGTTGGTTAGGTTATCACCTAGGAGAAGGGCGATGCGATTGCGTAAGAAAGGAAAAGTAAGCCTAAAACCATAGGCCAATATGAGACCTTGGATGTACTTGAGGAGGTGTTATGGCCAACCAATGACGTCCGGGCTTAGAAAGCCGAGGAAACCTTGGAGCTTAAGTATCCAGAACTATTCAAGCCAAATATTTAATTACGAGGACGTAACGTCCCCTAAGGGAGGTAGGATGTAATACTTACACTTTATCCTAAGGGAGGAGGAGGCCACTAATTGCTGTTGATAATAGAGTTAGCTGCGATTGTTGAGGGTAGTTTTAAACTTCGAGGACGAAGTTTGTCTTTAAGGAGGGTAGATTGTAATACCCGTAAAATCATCAAATAAAATAAAAAGGGAAACTTAAAGATAATAATAATAAAGAATTATAAAGAATAAAATAATAAGAACTAAAATGAGAAATTAGTAGCGGTACAACTGTCACGTAACCTAGAATTTAATCCGACTTTGAGACGATAATCTAATAACGCTATCATCGTCAAACGGTAAAAGAATTTATAATAAAATATATTCCTTAAATTTATTTTAATAAGAGAGAGCATTATATATATATACATACATTTAACCCTAGTGTCGATATTAGGAGTCTCAAAATATATCGTCACGCTTCGTTTTCCGTGTCGCGGAAACCCGACACAACACTAAATAAAATCCTAACCACATCTAGTCTAGATACCTAATAACCACCCTATAGCCACCCTACATGCATGAGCCAATAACATGTTGAAGCATGCTCTCTTTTGTCTCCTTGGATGCCCTCTATCCCCTTCCCCATACTCTTCTTTTTGTCTTTCCAAAACCTCCACTCCAACACTCAATAAACCCTATAACTCAAGCTCCCACCAGAATCATTAGCTCACTCAAACACTATCAACACAAAAAAAAAAAGAGAAGAGAGATAGAGAGAAGAAGAAGAAGAAGAAGAAGAAGAAGAAGAAGAAGAAGAAGAAGAAGGAGAAGCTAAGAGGAGGATCTTGCCTATACACTAAGATCTTCACCTTGTAAGGACTAAAATACTAAAATCTTAGCATTTCATTCTCATTCAACACTTAATCTTGAGTAAAACAAACCCTTAAACGAACTATAAGAGTCTTCACACATGCATGCAAGAACCTATACACATAACAATCATCAAAGTGTCAAATCCGGAGGTTGATAATTAACAGAATAAAAATCCGACTTAGACTTGTGTTATTGCTATGAAAAAAATATGTGTCGTAGGTCTTTCTGTCTATAATAAGTGTACAAAATTTTGTCATAATCCCATGAGTCGTTTGCAAATGAAAAATCATACAAAAAGAACATGATTCTGGACAATCGAATCTGCTAGTCCCAATGTTTGTGTCTTAAAAAGGAACTTAAAGGATTAATGAGGACAAACCCTTTTACACAATGAACTTCAATGAATATAGAGTATATTAGGCCCTGGAATCAACTCATTTGAATTTTTAATCTTTGTAATCTACTTAAAAACATTTTGTGACTCATATTCTGACCACTAGTTAAAGATCCGACCAATAGTACATCTTAAAACTATTTTTGGCTAACATTGTATATACATAAAAGTTGGTAGACTAAATACTAGACCTATTGGAGTTGGTTTCGTCCAAGAATATTGAGTATTTGATTTTATATGATTTTTGCAACACAAAATGACAATCTGGAAATCTGATAAAATATTGTTCTTTAGATTGATAGTTGAGAATCTACCATTTTCGAATAGACCACTAGTAAATAAAGTTATACTAAAGATAAATTCTTGATATTTGATATGATAAACTTTAATGAGAGACATGCATGTTGGCCTTTTGAAAAATATTTTGACTATTTAAACACCCGAACCAGCCCAAAACTTTCTGTGACTCGGAAACCGTCACGTTTTACTAAACAGAAATTTCAGAGGCCTTAGAGTCATTTTTGGACTGTTAGTATTTGACACTTAAAGTTGTAGGACATCTTAAACAATTCAACCTCACTGGTATTACCCCAAAAAGTTAAGTAATGAAGGAGTTATGATGTTTTGAAATCACTGTTCAGAATCTGTAAAACCGTAAAGTATGTATGAGATAATGAACTTGTATAAACCAAGTGTATAAGCTATAACTTGTTAAACTAAAAGCACCAACTTGATAAAATACTCTTAAATATTCTGACCATGAACTTAGTTTGCTTTCTTAAGAATAAAACTCGGAACAAAACGTTCAAAATGGAAACATAACAAAAACCGAGTAAAATGCATAAAACCAATTGAACTAGTTAAGGACCGTCTGGAATAATTTAGTAACGAGTACTTTATGTATATTGTAGACTCGGGATTTGTAGAAGAAGAACTTTAAATCTAGACCAGCTCATAAGGTAAGGGAAACGCTTGTCCATACACTTTTCTTGAACTATTGAGTATTGTTTCAAATGTTATATTGTGTATAATGTTTATAATGATTGTTATTATAAGTTTGGATTATTGTGATGAAATATTGAAAAATAATTGATGTTATTCCATCCTTTGAAGTGTTGAAATATAATAAAGGACTCATAACTTTTAAGAGTTTGAAAACCAAAACCGTTTGATCTTTTGTACAAATTATGGAGATGGTTAATCTCAAGAAGTGGATTTAATTGTTTGGAAAGGGTTTCGATTTTTGGTTTGAACGGTTTTGGTAGAGGGGTAGGTTGTTCCCAAATAATAAAAGGGGACCTCCTATACAGAGCTTCTGGTGGGGGTTAGTTGATCGAGACCCCGTCCTCTTATCTTCCTCCTTGGGGTTGGCCCTTGGAGGGGTGTGCACACTCGGGATTTTTGGACAGTTATTGTACATGGTTTGGTGAACCCCGTCTTATCCGGACTAGGGCGAGGGAATCCTCTCCATACGGCCTCTATCCATTACTTACTAAAGAAAGTGAAGAAATGTTTTCTTCGAAGGAAAGTGTTTTAAGATTTGGAAGGACTAACTATTTTGGATCGGATTTCCTTATTTAGAAACTTGAACTTCTCAATGATATTCTACTTTCTTATGAATTCTAAATTTTAAGTAAAACTCTTATTTATTTTTTTTGGATTGTTTACCTTACTCAACATTATTGTTGACCCTCTTTTGTTTTTGTCCTTAATTGGAACTGCTATGACCACTATTGTGAGAGCAGATCGTGTGACAGGTAATTCAAGGAACTAGGACGTGGGAACCACGGGAGAGCGCGCGCGTTATTATTTTTATTGGAAACCAATGTTTAGACAATTATCTTTATTTTGCATCATCAAACTTATTCGCTTCCGCAAACATTTGGATTTGGTTGTAATCGGATTTTACTCTTTGGTTTTTAATTCACATGGACATTTACCCCTTTGAATTACATGATTTAAATACTTCTACTACAATTGGTTCAAATGTGACACATCCATATTCCGAATTTTACATGAAAACTCTATTTTTAAATATAACGGATTATGGGGGTGTTACATCGGTATAATAAGAAAGCTCAACTACTTCATTAAGGGCTCCATAGTAGTCCAACCATTCAGTAGAACTCACACAAACCCCATTGCTTATAGTAGCTTTCGGAAGATCAACTCCCTCTTTAAAAGCACGAAATTTATAGCCATTGATGTAATATCTTCTCCAGGTCCTCACCCAGTTACTTGGACCCCCTGCTATAGCTATTATTAAAGGATCCTTCAATCTATAAGCCTATATATCAATAAAAAAATATATTAATTATATTAAGATGTTATCTTCTCAATATTAGTTAATAAGAAATTTAAATGTGAGTTTCCTTCATTTCCCAACCATTTCGAAACATTTTTATCATGTTTGCTCCCAACATCGTCATAAGACGTGACATCAGGATATGTGAGTTTGATGTACGTCTCAAATTTCCTATAAGACGTGCCATCAGGACATGTTTTAGTAATGTACGTATTACCTATAATATAATAATTAATTAATTTTATTATTAAAAATTAATTGTGTAATAATGAATCAATAACTTACTTTTCATAAGTCTCTAAATTGCCCACAATTTCTTAGCACATAAAAATGAGCTTCTTCAAACACTTTTTCATTTAAGTACCTCGGTATACATTTCCCGGTAGTATTTCCCAAGTTATCATTGAACAACTTGGATATATTTGATTCTAGTTGGTTATCGGAATTCACACCAACCTCCAAGTCCTTCGTTTTTGTGTCAATGTAATCTTCAAAATATAGGACACAAAAATTTGAAATTTCCTCTAACAAAAAAGTGTTACATATGAAACCCTCGACCCGAGCTTTGTTGTCAACCTTCTTTTTCAAATGATTAAGGAACCTCTCAAATGGATACATCAATCGATATTGAACAGGTCCTCCAACCTTCGCTTCATAAGGTAAGTGAATAGGTAAATGCTCCATGGAATTGAAGAAAGATGGGGGAAATATCATTTCTAACTTGCATAATATCTCCGCAATTTTTGACTCTAGATGTTCCATGAAATCAACTTTAATCGTAAAAGTACACAAGTCTCTAAAAAATTGGCTTATCTCAGCTATAACATTCCAAGAATTCGTCGGGAGAAAATGTTTCAATGCAACAGGAAGTAACCGTTCCATAAAGACATGACAATCATGACTCTTCATGGAATGCAACACCAAATTTCTATGGTCAACACACCGACTCAAATCCGAAGCATAACCATCAGGGAATTTTAAACTAGCAACCCATTCGCATAGAGCCTTCTTCTTCGCTGTCTCTAAAACAAACCAAGATGATATGAATCGTTTCAAGCAATACTCAAGTAAGTCAGCTTTACCCTTAGGGCCAAATGAAGTTTTCGTTGTTACATTCATCACCGTGTTGATAAGCTGTTCAAAAACATTTTTCTCAATGTGCATAACATCTAAGTTGTGTCGAATCAACAATGTCTTCCAATAAGGAAGTTCCCAGAATACGCTTTTTTTCACCAACCTTTAGTTTTGTCGTCTTTCAACCTTTTCATGTTTTCAGCAGAAGACTCGACAACATTTGGTAAACCTTTTACCGAATCCCAGACCTCAGCACCGGTTAATTTGATTGCAGTTATGGTATTATCAGTTTTCCTATTCTTTAGAAAATGCTTACAATTGTTGCGGAAAGGATGATCAGGTTTCAAGAAAGTACGATGACAATCGAACCAACAAACCTTTCGACTATTTTTAAGAAAAAAGGATTTAGGACCTTTTTGAAGACAATAAGGACAAGCACGGTATCCGACTGTGGACTAACCGGAAAATATGCCATATGCAGGAAAATCATTGATCGTCCATACTAATACCACTTTTAATTGAAAATTACGTTTCTTAAAGACATCGTAGGTATCCACAACGGTTTCCCAAAGTTATTTCAACTCTTTGATCAACGGTTGGAGGTAGACATCCAATTTTGCTTTAGGGTTACTAAGACCTCGAACGATCATAGATAAGAACATAAATTGCCTCTTCATGCATAACCAAGGGGGGAAGTTGTACGGGGTGACAATCACGGGCCAACATGAGTAAGACTTCCCGAATTGGCCATAAGGTGAAAATCCATATGTACACAAACCTAGGCAAACATTGCGAGGCTCACTTGCAAATTCTGGATGCTCTCTATCGAAATGTTTCCACGCTTCTCCATCATTTGAGTGTGTCATTGTCCCTCTTTCTCTTAATCGAGAGTTTTTATGGTCTCAACTCATCTCACATGCTATGTGCTTGGTTGCAAATAGTCGTTGTAACCTTGACGCAAGCGGGAAATAAGTCAGTGGTTTACAAGGTATTCGCTTCCGGCCACTTAAATTCTTTTTACCGATATAACAAGAGGCATGGCATTTGGTACATTCCTCAAGATTAGCTTTTTCTTCCCAAAAAAGCATGGAACCGGTAGGACATGCATCAATTTTCACATGGGGTAGTTGGAGTCCCTTAAGCAAATTCTTAATCTCTTGATAATTGCGCGCCATTTGATTATTTTTGTGAATAATGTCACTAATGAACGACATAAAACCATTGGCGCATCTAAGAGATAAGTTGTTCTCACATTTGAGTACTACAAACCTAGTAGCCGCTTGCAACAAACTCATACTATTTCCCTCATACACTGGTTGTTTGGCTTTATTTAACATTCTAAAAAAGGAAGAAACTTGGGGATGTGAAGTATAACGAACTTCTTCATCGCTAAGGTCGTCGGGATTAAGTCGAGCCTCCATTATTTGCTCAACATTATCACGTAATGCATCTTTAACCAACTCCCGGTAAGGATTCTCACTAACTACGATATACGTGAACTCTCTTCGGTACCCATTTTCTCACCGTGATACTTCGATACATAATAATTATCAGTAAAACCATTCGACCATAGAAGATTTTGAACATCCCTTTTCGATTTAAAAGCTAAGTTATCGCATTTCTTACATGGACACCTCATTTGTAACACCCGCAACTGTACCCTATTTTTATAGTAAAAATATTATACGGATACTTTTCAGCGAAATTTAGTTTTAGTTTAAAATTAAATTTCCCGTATCTAATTTAGAATTTCCGAGTTCGTTTTCGGACTTTACGCGAAATTTCGAGTAAGTTACGTCTTAAGGCGTAATGGGCTTTTTCCCATATGTTTTCCACTTACTCCTTATGCTTCCCCTTAACCCTAAACTCCCTCACACTCAACACCTTCTTCTTCCTCACCAAGTAAACACCAAAACCCTAACCTCCATATCTGCTCAAGTTTTAATATCGTCACTACTCCTTCGTTTCTCGCTCAAATTCACTCAAGTTTGACTTATTCTTTCCCTCTCATCGTCCTCTATCTTAATTGGTAATAAAATTACCGTCTTTCTCGCTTTTCAATTTATCCGTCTTTCTCAAAGGTGAATTATATTCTTCTTTTATTATCTAATTGTAGGTGGTGACCTCCAAGACCCCGACAAAGACTACTTCTTGATAGAAGAGGACATCGACGCGGATTGAAGACGCGAAAAGGTAACGGTGAAGGGTTACTCGATATCATTACGTGTTTTAATGTGTTTTCTATGTTAGTAATCGTATTTTAGAATAGGATTAGAATTCATAGGAATTGTGTTGTTGATGATGGTTGTTGTTAGTTGATAATAGATAATGAAAATGGATGATTTGTGATGTTAGATGATGTTGTTGTATAGTGAACCGGCTGAGACACCCCTGTGTTTTCCCTTATTTTTCTCGTATGACTTTGGTCCCATCCGGGTAGCCGGCAGCCGGTCCCTTTGACCGGCTGGGACACTCTGCTTTTTCACTTGTTTTCAAATGATACATTGGTGCCAGCCGGGTAGCCGGCAGCCGGTCCACCTGACCGGCTGGCACACGCTGACTTTCCTTTGCAAGTTCTTTCTTATGTTTTCATTTATATTATTTCCGATGGTTCGTTTATCGAATAAATTTACGTAATGACTTTAAATATTAATGTTTCGAATATATGATATTCCATTCGCTTGTATCGCATGTTTTGTGACGGTTTTCGATATGTCCCACTTTGAGTCGGTTTTACACATGTTACGGTTTGATCACTAATTTTCTATGTGCTTTGTACTCTCATTCCCTTGGCTACCTGTTCGTTCGTAAGGCTGGAATGTCGGAACGGGGAGTGTATCCTTAGTGCTTAATTGCATGTGTTAGTGGGCATATGACGACGTTGTTGGGAGGCGAACGCTTTGCGTTGATCGACCCGGCCGTCAAATGTTGTATACTTGCGAAGTGGTGTCATTGCATGTAGCGTACCGCTTGTTATGATGCTTGTGCTCTTTTCCGCCTCTTTCGTGAAGGTTGACCGAATTTGGGGTACTCGGCGTCTATGATTGACCGAGTCTTGGATGCGAAATGTTTATCGCATGTCAAATCGGAAAATGTTATTCCGAGAGTCTGGCCAGGTTTAGACTAGGAACGTATTATGATCGTCGTCCTACCGGGAGGAAATTAGTCTACATATACGAAATGAATTGAATCGTGTATGCGTTCAGGGCAATGTTTTATCCCGTGGATGCCTTTTAATCATACTTGCATGTACACGGTGCTAGTGCGTGTCATTTACCGTAAGAGTTGTCGTCAACGTATTGTACGTTTGAATGGATGGTTATATGATTGATTATTTGTAATCTTTTGATGACTTGGCATGGTTTGTTTGTCGAGTCTCAATCTTATCAAACTTATGCCGCTAACGGTGAGATGCAAGCCCTAGTGAGAGTGTATGGTTGCCTAAGAATGTCATCCCCGAGTCATTCTATAATATGATGGTTACGGATTTGTACTTCATATGCTCTTATCCTTATATATTGAATTGCCTATTTATTCTTTTCGTATTTCACATGTATAATTATATATGCATGCTTCTACTTTTGTATTTCCGTTTATGTACGTTTATTGTGATATGGCTGGGAGAACCCGGAGTTACTCCCCACTGATTGTGGCGTTCATGTTTTTCATGGATGAACAGGTTGCTTGATTGGATGGCTTTTTGCTTGTGGTATTTTGGGTTCGGGTGTGAGCTAGCGGGCGTTGGCCTGGATGAGTCACCTCTAGACGTTGTTTAGCTAGTTGGTAATAACTTTGATGTTGGATAGCATTTTGAGAGACTACGTCTCTTGTAGTATTTTATCTTTTGGTTTGTAATTATTGACATTCCTCGTACCTTTCTATTTGCATGTAAAAAGTTTTAAAAACACCGCATTTTCCGCTATATAAATCACATGCTTGTTATGTTTTATTTCCGCATTCGCGAGGGTTGTCACAGTTGGTATCAGAGCTTTAAACGCTCTCGACGCAGACACGTGAACCCTAAACTTAAACTACTTGACCTTGAAATAATAAATGAGAGATGGGTAGAAGTTAAGGATTTTACTTGGTAGTCTATTTGTTTATGCTAAGTGTTAGGATTAACTCGTTTGGTTTTTGGTTCTTATGAAGATGGTTAGACCTCGAGTAGTAGAGAACGTTATGCTAGAAGCTCTTACGCAAGTGTTGAAGAATCAACAAGATGCGGCTATTTCTCAAGCCAACCAAGCCCCCCCTCGTAGAGAAGATAACCATTAAGGAGGCTACGCTTGGCTGGCTAGTCAAATAACCAGAAGTAAGATTATACCTTATGGTGGAGAGCCGGACCCTACCGAGCTATCGGAATGGTTCCGAGAAATGGAGAAGCAATTTGATTTATACCAAGTCCGGGAAGAGGACAAGGTGAGGATTGCCAAGCATTTCCTTGTAAGGGAAGCCGTTAATTGGTGGGCGATTACTAGTGCCACCGCTACACTTGAAGACGACTTCAATTGGGCTTGTTTCAAAGCTCTAGTTGAAGGTCGATTTTATCCTAAGGAGCTCAAGCAACAAAGGCTCAAGGAATTTGTTGACTTCAAGCAAGGTGACTTGTCGGCACAAGACTTCACCACGGAGTTCAACAAGCTTGCTCACTTTGCTCCGAGGCTCATCAAAGATGACGAGGACCGAGATTTCTACTACCGCAACAAGCTGAGTGCTTTACTACAAAGCAAGGTGAGGAGAAATACTACTTCCTTTGGGCAGTTATATGATGATGCTCTGTGGGCCGAAAACTCAATGAAGGCCATCAAGGATGAAGCTATGATGAAGAATCCCTCTCCTTCTTTCACTCCTAGGCCTAATTTCTATGGGAAGAGGCCGTTTACTCCGTCTTCCTCCAACTCTTATGCCAACAAGAGGAGATTCAATCATCCTTCAAATGCAAGTGCAAGAGCTCCCGCTCCTTTCATTCCCCGAGCTACTTCTAACGTGGCTCATAGGCCATATGCTCCTCCTTAAGCTCAAGGTCGCTTATGTAACCGTTGTAGACAACCACACCACCCCGGTGTAGCATGTTACAACCGACCTTATATTTGCTTCTTTTTCCAAAAGAGTGGTCACCGTTATGATGATTTCCCCGATCGTAAGTTGCCCCCTCCAATTGCCAAACCTAAGAGTTCTATCTTCGTTCTGAGCCGAGCCAAAGCCGACGCTTATCCGGAGATAATTACGGGTATGTTCTCAATCTTAGAGCAACCGTGTCTTATTCTTTTTGATACCGGTGCTTCTATGTCCTTTGTGTCTTCAACTTATGCTAATAAATTATCTATCAAACCTACATCTAGTGAGGATACTCCCATATCCTTACCATCCAGAGAAATTATCTCTTGTTCTACTCTTTACCCAAATGTTCCAATCTCTATTTCGTGTACTATCTTTCCCGCAAATCTCCTTAAGTTTCTGAAAGTCCATAGACCTTAATTAGACTCCTCTAATTAGTTACTAAATTACTTGTTAATTTAGTATTTAATGATCTATGTAACATGCATGCAAATATAAAGACATTTATATAAAAAAAGAAATTTCCTCACATTGATATGGAAATAATATGGGCACAACAAGAACTTCTCTTGTTGTTCTTGAGCTAATAATATGGATGAACAAGAAATCTCCAAACTAGAAGACCTCCTTCAAGTTGCACCAAGATGACACCAAATAATCTATCCTTATTATTAACTAGATAATATGATAGTTATTATACTACTAATACTAGAATATATTACTACACTAGTAATACTTAGTATATATTAGTATATCAGAGTTTTTTTAGAGAGAAGATGAGTTTTGAGAGATGAATGATAAATAAGCAAGAATAAAGAAGTTATGAAATGAACAACAATTGTTCTATTTAAGGCTAAGAGGGTCGGCTCCTATATCACCAAAAGAGTGATTTTTTCTTCTTATTTTATTGCCATGCAAAGTGGTGGTGTGTTGTAGTGAGTAAAATGATTTTAGGTTTACTATTCATGTCATAATCACATGTTGCTTGTGAGTATGAATAAGAGCAACCATCATCACCATCCACTACACTATAACCGGCCATGTGAGGCCTAATTTGATCCATTTTGATTTTTGATATTTGTCCCACAAATACTTATTAATCATATACTTAATTATCTTGTATAATTAAGTGTTAATTTGATCATATAACAATTATATGACACAAATAAATGAATAATATGTACTTAACATTTTAAGTAATATTTTACCATTATATCAATATATAATGGGTCCCACAATGCTTAGTTAATTTATTTTACAACTCTTTGTAAATATAATTAACTAATTACCTATATCTCAAAACCTCAACTAATTTAGTAATTTAACGATTAATTACTAAGTTAAATCTTATTTAATCGTATTAAAATAAGATATAAATTTATTAGTCAATTATCGCATAATTGAAAAATAAGTTTAATCGAATTTGAGTTCTTAACTCAATTTCTAACTATTAACTCTCGTATATATATCAAATATATGTAATGGACTAATCAACTGTATCATATACAATTAATTAGTTACTATTTGGGTTTCATCCTATAGGTGTGACCGAAAGGGAACAATTGATCACTGCCGTCATACGACAATAATGTCAAACTCTAGTCAGCCAACTGTTATTGATTTACGTTAATCAATTGACTAATTATATATATATATATAGTCAATAAATATCCCAATTATATTTCTTAATGAGATTTATTATGTGGCGCATTATTATGGAGGACAGCTACTCCAACAATCTCCCACTTGGCTGACACAAGTGTGCGTCACCAATTCTCTTGTCTCTTTATCACATCTCCCACTCAACGCAAGGTGTCTTTCAGGTCGCACTTGCGATTGACAATATCTAGAGTGGTTTTCTCGATAGGGAGAGTAACTGTCTGACTGGAAAATCTACCATAGATCTCTTTCTGAGCGTGGCCACGCATTTACAGTAACTTCTCCTCGAGTGGCCTAAAGATGTTTTTACCCAATGTGGGTGGACAATTCCTGTTGATCCATCTACTCTGTATGATGCAGATCACCATGATCCAGAAGAAGTCCATCGGCCTCCTTTTACGGCACGACCTAGAACATCAACCAAAAACCAATCGGAAACTGCACCGACTAAGATAGACGGTCGCCAGTCAAAAGAATCGACTTATAGGAATAAGATAGAAGACCCTGCCACGACCACGCATCAAATAATTGATTTAAGGGTTTCTACAATGTCACTGTCCGACGATATGTCATACAGTCTGTCTATGTAAACGACCAGTCATCTCTCCATGACCCCATGGTGTTGAACCAACCATCGATCGACTTACAATCTAGTCACTTCGAAACGTCACCTCATTGAGTGACTAGGGACAAAATACTAAGTTCGTTCTATTCACTTGAATAGGGTCCAACATTGTCTTACAATCTATTCGGATTAACAAAGTATTAAATTTAGTCAAACTAAATAAAAGAGTTTAAAATGAAACTCGAACAATGAATGCAATTATCATATATGAAATAATTAATACAACATTCAATTATTACATATTACTTAATCTAAAGGAATTCTGGTATACGTCTCAATCCCTTTGTGACGACATGACCATCATGCTTAGCCTTTGACAAAGGATTGGTTAAAGGATCCGCAATGTTGTCATCTGTCCCAACCTTACAAATGTCAATTTCCTTTCTGTCCACGTAATCTCTAATTACATGATATTTCCTAAGTACATGTCTAGACTTATTACTAGACTTGGGCTCTTTTGCTTGAAAAATAGCCCCAATGTTATCACAATAAATCGTGATAGGATCTTTGGCAGTAGGGACTACTGTTAGTCCTTCCAAAAATTGCCGAATCCAAACAGCTTCCTTTGCAGCTTCAGACGCTGCAAGGTACTCTGCTTCTGTTGTAGAATCTGCTGTAACGCTTTACTTGAAACTCTTCCAGCAAACAGCTCCTCCATTCATCATATAAACGTAGCCGGATTGTGATTTCATATCATCCCTATCTGTTTGGAAACTGGCATCTGTGTAACCCTTTACACGTAACTCAGTCTCGCCTCCAAACACTAAGAACGAATCCTTGGTCATTCTCAAGTACTTAAGGATGTTCTTTACGGCAATCCAGTGACTCTCACCTGGATTTGCTTGGTAACGACTTGTCATGCTCAAAGCATATGCAACATCGGGACGAGTGCACATCATAGCATACATGATTGATCCAACAACAGATGCATAAGGGATCAATTTCATGCGTTCAATCTCCTCGGGTTTCGTAGGGCACTCTGACTTGCTCAAAGTGATCCCACTTCCCATTGGAAGAAATCCTCTCTTAGAGTCTTTCATGTTGAACCGATCAAGAATCTTATCAATATAAGTTTTTTTGACTTAATGCTAGTATCCTTTTAGATCTATCCCAATAGATCCGGATACCTAAGATGCGCTGGGCCTCTCCTAAGTGTTTCATTTGGAAATGTATCCCTAACCACTCCTTTACAGATGTGAGCATTGGAATATCATTCCCAATGAGTAGTATGTCATCTACATACAAGACTAGAAAAGTTACTTTACTCCCACTAAACTTCATGTATAAACACGGTTCCTCGGCGCTTCGAGTGAAACCATTTTGTTTAATTACATGATCGAAATGATGATTCCAACTCATGGATGCTTGTTTAAGACCATAGATGGATCTCTTAAGCTTGCATACCTTCTTAGGGTTTGATGGATCCACAAAACCTTCACGTTGTGTCATGTACACTTCCTCTTCTAGAATCCCATTTAAGAAGGCGGTTTTGACATCCATTTGCCAAATCTCATAATTATGAAATGCGGCAACCGCTAAGATAATCCTTATGGATCGAAGCATGGCGACTGGGGCGAAGGTTTCGTCATAGTGAAGACCATGAACTTGGGTGAAACCTTTGGCCACCAATCTAGCTTTGTAAACATCATTATGTTTATCTATGCCACTTTTGATCTTATAGATCCACTTACACTGAAGAGGTCTTACCTCCTTAGGTAAATCAACCAAATCCCATACTTGATTGTCGTACATAGAATCCATTTCGGATTGCATGGCTCCTAGCCATAGCTTTGAGTCGGGACTAGAAATGGCTGCTTTGTAGGTAGTAGGTTCGTTACTTTCGAAAAGTAACACATTATAGTCATCACCTTCCTTTATAATACCAAGGTATCTATCAGGTTGATGACTAATTCTGCTTGACCTCCTAGGTTCCGAAGGAATATTGACCGTGCCAGACGAAAAGGGAACGTTTTCCTCGTCGTCCTTTTCGGTTTGTGGCTCTTGGACTTCATCAAGTTCAAATTTTCTCCCACTCTGTCTTTTAGAAGTAATAAGCACGTGATTCCTTTGGATACCCTACAAACAGACATTTGTCAGATTTGGGTGCGAGTTTATCGTCAGACTTATTCTTTACAAAAGCCTCGCATCCCCAAATTCTCATAAACGACAAATAAGGGACTTTCCCTGTCCATATCTCATATGGAGTCTTGTTTGCCGCTTTAGTCGGGCTTCGATTTAGTGAAAATATTGCAGATAAGATAGCAAAACCCCAAAAATAATCAGGAAGCTCTGTCAGACTCATCATAGATCGAACCATATCTAATAAAGTTCTATTTCTCCTTTCGGACACACCATTTAATTGAGGTGTTCCAGAAGGAGTCCATTGTGATACTATACCACAATCTTTTAGGTGTGAATCAATTCATTGTTCAAGTATTCACCACCACGATCGGATCGTAGGGTTTTAATCTTTTTATTCAATTTGTTTTCTACTTCATTTTGAAATTCTTTGAATTTTTCAAAAGCATCACTTTTATGCCTCATCAAGTAGACATATCCATATCTACTCAAGTCGTCGGTAAAAGTAATGAAGTAGTGATAACCACTTAGCTGGGTTACTCTGGACCGCAAATCCGTAGGTATAAGTCTAAGACTTCACTTGCCGTGTCCCTTTTCCGTAAAAGGAGCACGAGTCATCTTTGCCTAGACGGACAGATTCGCATACACAATAAGGGGAATTTCGTAATCGAATGCGTTTGAGTTTTTTTGTCACTTTAGATGAAAACAAGTCTGTGTATGCGTCGTTCGTTTATGTGCCCTAAACGAACAAGCCAAGGTTATGATTGATTAGGTTCACCGTTTTGAGCTTCTTGTTTTCGACATGATCAGAACTCTTTTGCAATTATCTAGAACATAAATACTCAATAGAAATGGCCTCACCTAACCCATTTTATTAAAGAAAAAGGCAAACAATGTTCTTATACAAAATGAAAAATCATTCCATGTCTAACACGGGGCAATGGAGATAAGTTCTTGGTAAGAGTTGGTACATATAAGCAAATTATTTAAATTACAACTCAAACCATTAGGCAAAAGAGAAAGTAGGTGCCTACGGAAACTGAGGTACTTAGCTCCATTCCCATGCGCCGGTCCACGTCAACCTTGCTAGTGCTGCGCGTCTTTCAGACCTGTACATGATTACCAACGGTGAGAACCACAACCGTATCAATACCCAAGAAGATGTACTAGCAAAGTTTATATCTATCATATAGAGTGATGAAAGAATTTTACCTGACGTTGTCACACAACCGTCTTTCTTGTCTTTCAAGTATTTGGGGCAATTGCGTTTCCAATGCCCTTTGCCATTACAATAATAGCAATCCGCCTCCGCGTGTTTGTTGACCTTGGGCTTGGACTTATAAAAGACCTTGCCCTTTCCCTTGTCGACTTTCTTGAAAAGAGTCTTACCCTTTCCCTTGTCCTTCCTCACCCCAAGATTCATGTTCTTCATTTTCATGGAAAGAACATCCTTGGGTTCACTCCCACTAGCCTCCATGTCCCTCTCTGCTTGGGTGAGGAGTGCATGGAGTTCATGGAAACTCTTGTCCATGCCATTCATGTTATAGTTCACCCTAAATTGGGTGAACTTAGGTGTGAGTGAATGAAGGATCTTACCCACCACCAATTTCTTCAGAATTTTGCACCCTAGACGCTCTAAGGTGTCCGCGTGCTCAACCACTTTGAGCACGTGTGGGCCAACCTTTTGGCCACTTTGAAGCTTGGTGTCAAAGAATTTTGTAGCCGCCTCATATTGGAGAATTTGAGGCGCTTGCGAAAACATCGACGTGATCCTCATGAATATCGCATATGCATCGAGTGATATCAATTGGAGTTTGAGTTTGGGTGAGATTGACCAAATCAAGACATTCTTGACGTAGTTTGCAACCTTCAAATAAAGGTCATATTCGGCCCGAACCACCGCGGACGATCTAGGCGCGGGTTCGGTGGGGGGCTCTTCGACCAAGTAGCGAAGCACGTTATCTGATAACGCGGCACTCTTGATCGTTGACTCCCATTCAACGAAGTTACTTCCGTCATCTTTCAGGACACACTTGTCCATTACGGATCTCAACCATGAGTCCTTACCCAAGGTTGCATTGTTTGATGATGTTGACATTGTGCGAATATGGTTACTACAACAAAAAGAAATATATAAACATTCATTGTTAATTTACTTGAAATTTTTTTTAACAACTTTTGCATTTATATAATGACCTCTCACTAAATTATATAAATGATTCCAAGACCCATCTTTAAATAAAAATAGTCATCGCATGCTACCTTTATCTAGAAATGGTAAGTCATTACTTGACTAATTCTACCCTTTAGAACTCTTGGTGACGGATTTCAACTAAATCAATCTCCTAGTACCAAGAAACGTTATTTTGTTGAGTATTTCTCATCTAATTTTCGTTGTGATCGCATCACCTACTTACCCGAGGTAAAAAGTGGACCCACGGAGAGTGGTTTCGCCCAAGAACACGGGATTCATAGGTGTTTACTAATGAAGGCTAATCTCAATTTTTTAAACATGTGAGAGGTCTTGTCAATTTAGTTATTAATTCCCTATAAGTGAACTAAGTCGGTGAATTGTGAATAACGTTGAATTGACAATAACGGTAAATAAACTGCATGTGTGACGATTTTGGCATGAGCGGAAAATAAAGCAAGCAATCAAGCAACAATAAAATCCTAGTATGGCCACCTAGCTAATCAAAATTAACTAGATAGTTACAAATTTGGAAACCAACTCCTTGGTCCCTTGCCTCTTCACTTGGAACACCTTCCAAAATGGCACCGTCTTGAGGGAGTCACCGGTCTTCATAAAAATAAGTACAAATATACAAATATACAAAATTCCTATTATAAATTTATTCTATAAAATAAAATTATTAAATTATACAAACCGGCGATACAAGATCGCAATAAAATTACAACCAAACCGTTATTCCCTTACATTACGGGTAATAACGATTAAAATAACTAGGCCATACTAGGTACAAAATTTGCATAAATTATTAAATA
>JAIUZE010011385.1:0-11188 GCA_022085475.1 Heliosperma pusillum | reverse complement strand
CATAAAGAGACTTGTTTCATCTAAAGTACTCAAACCATTCGATTACGAATCTTATGGTGTATGCGAATCTTGTCTTCTAGGCAAGATGACTCGTGCTCCTTTTAAGGGAAAAGGGACACGAGCAAGTGAAGTATTAGGACTTATACATACGGATGTATGCGGTCCAATGACTATACGAGCTAGAGGTGGTTATCACTACTTCATTACTTTTACCGACGACTTGAGTAGATATGGATATGTCTACTTGATGAGGCATAAAAGTGATGCTTTTGAAAAATTCAAAGAATTTCAAAATGAAGTAGAAACCAATTGAATAAAAAGATTAAAACCCTACGATCCGATCGTGGTGGTGAATACTTGAACAATGAATTTGACTCACACCTAAAAGATTGTGGTATAGTATCACAATGGACTCCTCCTGAAACACCTCAATTAAATGGTGTGTCCGAAAGGAGAAATCGAACTTTATTAGATATGGTTCGATCTATGATGAGTCTCACAGAGCTTCCTAATTATTTTTGGGGTTTTGCTATCTTATCTGCAATATTTTCACTAAATCGAAGCCCCACTAAAGCGGCAAACAAGACTCCATATGAGATATGGACCGGGAAAGTCCCTTATTTGTCGTTTATGAGAATTTGGGGATGCGAGGCTTTTGTTAAGAATAAGTCTGACAATAAACTCGCACCCAAATCTGACAAATGTCTTTTCGTAGGATATCCAAAGGAATCACGTGCTTATTACTTCTACAATAAACACGAGGACAAAGTGTTTGTGTCTCGTGATGCAGCCTTTTTAGAAAATGATTTTATTTCTAAAAGACAGAGTGGGAGAAAATTTGAACTTGATGAGTCCAAGAACCACACACCGAAAAGGACACGAGAAAAACGTTCCCTCTTCGTCTGGCATGGTCATTATTCCTTCGGAACCTAGGAGGTCAAGCAGAATTAGTCATCAACCTGATAGATACATTGGTATTATAGAGGAAGGTGATGACTATAATGTGTTACTTTTTGAAAGTAACGAACCTACTACCTACAAAGCAGCCATTTCTAGTCCCGACTCAAAGCTATGGCTAGGAGCCATGCAATCCGAAATGGATTCTATGTACGACAATCAAGTATGGGACTTTGTTGATTTACCTAAGGAGGTACGACCTCTTCAGTGTAAGTGGATCTATAAGATCAAAAGTGGCATAGATAAACATAATGATGTTTACAAAGCTAGATTGGTGGCAAAAGGTTTCACCCAAGTTCATGGTTTTCACTATGACGAAACCTTCGCCCCAGTCGCCATGCTTCGATCCATAAGGATTATCTTAGCGGTTGCCGCATTTCATAATTATGAGATTTGGCAAATGGATGTCAAAACCGTCTTCTTGAATGGGATTCTAGAAGAGGAAGTGTACATGACACAACCTGAAGGTTTTGTGGATCCATCAAACCCTAAGAAGGTATGAAAACTTAAGAGATCCATTTATGGTCTTAAACAAGCATCCAGGAGTTGGAATCATCGTTTCGATCATGTAATTAAACAAAATGGTTTCACTCGAAGCGTCGAGGAACCGTGTTTATACATGACGTTTAGTGGGAGTAAAGTAACTTTTCTAGTCTTGTATGTAGATGACATACTACTCATTGGGAATGATATTCCAATGCTCACTTCTGTAAAGGAGTGGCTAGGAATACATTTCCAAATGAAAGACTTAGGAGAGGCCTAGCGCATCTTAGGTATCCGGATCTATAGGGATATATCTATAAGGGTACTAGCATTAAGTCAAGAAACTTATATTGATAAGATTCTTGATCGGTTCAACATGAAAGACTCTAAGAGAGGCTTTCTTCCTATGGGAAGTGGGATCACTTTGAGCAAGTCAGAGTGCCCTACGAAACCCGAGGAGATTGAACGCATGAAATTGATCCCTTACGCATCTGCTGTTGGATCAATCATGTATGCTATGATGTGCACTCGTCCCGATGTTGCATATGCTTTGAGCATGATAAGTCGTTACCAAGCAAATCCAGGTGAGAGTCACTGGATAGCCGTAAAGAACATCCTTAAGTACTTAAGAAGGACCAAGGATTCTTTCTTAGTGTTTGGAGGCGAGACTGAGTTACGTGTAAAGGGTTACACAGATGCCAGTTTCCAAACAGATAGGGATGATATGAAATCCCAATCCGGCTACGTTTATATGATGAATGGAGGAGCTGTATGCTGGAAGAGTTTCAAGCAAAGCGTTACAGCGGATTCTACAACAGAAGCAGAGTACCTTGCAGCATCTGAAGCTGCAAAGGAAGCTGTATGGATTCGGCAATTTTTGGAAGGACTAACATTAGTCCCTACTGCCAAAGATCCTATCACAATTTATTGTGATAACAGTGGGGCTATTTTTCAGGCAAAAGAGCCCAAGTCTAGTAACAAGTCTAGACATGTACTTAGGAAATATCATGTAATTAGAGATTACGTGGACAGAAAGGAAATTGACATGTGTAAGGTTGGGACAGATGACAACATTGATGATCCTTTAACCAAGCCTTGTCAAGGCAAAGCATGATGGTCCTTGTTCCCGTCATAATTGGATTGAGACTTGTACCAGAATTCCGTTTAGCTTATAAATATGTAAGAATTGGAATGTTGTATTAATTATTTCTGATATGATAATGGCATTCATTGTTCGAGTTTTATTTTAAACTCTTTTATTTAGTTTGACTAAATTTAATACTTTGTTTATACGAATAGATTGTTGGACCCTATTCAAGTGAATAGGACGAACTTAGTATTTTGTCCCTAGTCACTCAATGAGGCGACGTCTCGAAATGACTAGATTGTAAGTCGATCGATGGTTGGTTCAGCACCATGGGGTCATGGAGATGACTGGTCGTTTACATAGACAGACTGTATGACACTCTGTCGGACAGTGACATTGTAGAGACCCTTAACTCAATTATTTGATGCCTGGTCGTGGCAGGGTCTTCTATCTTATTCCTATAAGTCGATTCTTTTGACTGGCGACCGTCTATCTGAGTCGGTGCAGTTTCCGATTTGTTTTGGTTGATGTTCTAGGTCGTGCCGTAAAAGGAGGCCGATGGACATCTTCTGGATCATGGTGATCTGCATCATACAGAGTAGATGAATCAACAGGAATTGTCCACCCACGTTGGGTTCAAACATCTTTAGGCCACTCGAGGAGAAGTTACTGTAAATGCGTGGCCACGCTCGGAAAGAGATCTATGGTAGATTTTCCTGTCAGACAGTTACTCTCCCTATCGAGAAAACCACTCTAGATATTGTAAATCGCAAGTGCGACCTGAAAGACACTTGCGTGAGTGGGAGATGTGATTAAAAGAGGGACAAGCGAATTGGGACGCAACTTGTGTCAGACAAGTGGAGATTGATTGGAGTAGGTGTCTCCACAATGTGCCCACATAACAAATCTTATTAAGGAATATAATTGGGATATTTATTGACTATATATATGATTAGTCAGTTGATTAACGTAAATCAATAACGGTTGGCTGACTAGAGTTTGAAGTTATTGTCGTATGACGGCGGTGATCAACTGATCCCTTTCGGTCACACCTAAAGGATAAAATCCAAATAGTAACTAATTATTTGTATATGATACAGTTAATTAGTCCATTACATATATTCGATATGTACGAGAGTTAATTGTTAGAAATTGAGTTAAGAACTCAAATTCGATTAAACTTATTTTTCAATTATGCGATAATTGACTAATAAAATTATATCTTATTTTAATACGATTAAATAAGATTTAACTTAGTAATTAATCGTTAAATTACTAAATTAGTTGAGGTTTTGAGATAGAGGTAATTAGTTAATTATATTTACAAGGAGTTGTAAAATACATTAACTAAGCATTGTGGGACCCATTATATATTGATATAATGGTAAAATATTACTTAAAATGTTAAGTACATATTGTTCATTTATTTGTGTCATATAATTGTTATATGATCAAATTAACACTTAATTATACAAGATAATTAAGCATATGATAATAAGTATTTGTGGGACAAATATCAAAAATCAAAATGGATCAATATTGCCTTCACATGGCCGGTCAAGTTGTAGTAGTTGGTGATGATGGTTGTTCTTATTCACACTCATAAGCAACATGTTCTTATGACATGAATAGTAAACCTAAAATCATTTTATTCACTACAACACATTACCACTTTGCATGGCAATAAAATAAGAAGAAAATATCACTCATTTGTGATGGTATAACCGGCCCCTTGTGGCTATATATAGAACAATTGTTGTTCATTTCTTACTTACTTCATTCTTGCTTATTTGATCATACATCTCTCAAAACTCATCTTCTCACTAAAAACTCTCAAATACTAATATTTACTAAGTATTACTAGTGTAGTAATATAGTCATAATATTAGTAGTACATTATCTATCTTATTATCTAGTTAATAATAAGGGTAGATTATTTGGGTTTATCTTGGTGCAACTTAGAGGAGATCTTCTACTTTCGAGATTATTTGTGTTCATCCTTATTATTAGCTCAAGAACAACAAGAAGGAGTTCTTGTTGTGCCCTTATATTTTCCATACCAATGTGAGGAAATTTCTTCTCTTATATAAATGTCTTTATATTTGCATGCATGTTACATAGATCATTAAATACTAAATTAACAAGTAATTTAGCATCTAATTAGAGGAGTCTAATTAAGGTCTATGGACTTTCAGTATTTCCTATGGATTGTGAATTGTCTCACAATTGAGTTTTATCTAACGAGTTTCTGAGTAATTTGGGATTATGATATCTAAACTAACAAAAGGCATAAATGAAAACAAAAACAATTGAAAATGAAAGCAATAAAGCAAAAGATGAATTAACAATAACGAGAAGCATCTAGGGAAGTAGGTTCACACATGTAGATTACCATATTGATGAAATTGGATTTAGGATATGCAATTAATTCATTGTGAGTTCGTAAAAATGTTGTGTTCATTACAATCATAGATGAGATGGTCTACCAGGCTTTTAGGCAATTTATTAGGTCTTAATCCACCATGTCATGCTTTGTCTATTCAATTCTCGTATCTCTACCTTGGAAAACAATTCCATACTAGTCAATGATTTTGATCAGGAATCGTCAACTATCGTTAAAGTCCAAACATGCGTAGACACAATGTTTTAAAAGCACAATTTCTTTTATCCAATTATCATCTTTTAATCAATCCAACATGGCTACCCTACACCCTAAAAAGGTGACTACTCACTCATGATAATGTTTATGTCTAAGATGATATTAACAATGAAAACTAGGATAGACATGTTTCGTTGATTTTTGACAATAATGTAAGACTCTCTATGTGGCCATAATAACGACGCTATTTGACAATCTAAGAAATGAAATGACGATTATAACAACATGAAAATGAATCTAAGATAATATGAATAGAAAATAACAATCAAATAAGAAACATAAACAACTTTAAACAAAGGATAAATAAGGAATACCTAGGTGACGATCAACAACGAAAGCGATAACAATAATAGAAATCCCTTGCATAGAATAATCGTTCCTTGAATTACAATACTTGTACCCAACAAAGTAGACTACAAAGATTGAAATTCTTATTTATCTAAACTAAGGTTTTGATGTGAAATGGACAGAAATAAACTAAGAACTAAAGACAAAAGAAGAAAATGATCTAAACTAGAAAGACTAAACTAAAGAGAAAAGAAAAGAAAAGAGATGTTGTGTGTGAGATTGTGTTATGAGACATATTTTGAGAAGAGGGGCTGGAGCATCTATATATAGCATTAGGGTTTCGTGGAGAAGGGGCCGAGCATTAAACATATAGGACAAAAATAGGAAGTTGAAGAATTTTTGCTCGAAGCAGCAGAGATACCCGATCGGGTACACCCTTACCCGATCGAGTAAGTGGTCATCTAGAAACTTTTGACTAACGTTTCATCTCCCTTTGCTTTGACTTGACTTCCATCATCCCCCTTGACCTCTCCAATCGGGTTTGTTGATAGGGTTTGATGTAAAGCGATGAATTCTTCCGCCCAATTGATTGATCTTCCGACAACTGCGACATCATCTTTACTTCTTCTCTCTTTTGAATTAGTGAACCTTCTTGAAATGCCTTTGACATGGTCAAGCTTTCTTCTTCAAATCGTCGGGTTCTAGGCAAATGCTCGGAAGTATAGAAAAAGGGCGTAGAAACGTCACTTTCCCTACAAAACAGGTTAGAACACAGGAATTCGCCTAGAAGACGATATTAGCTCATAAAATGGTTTAACAACGCACAAATGACATACAAAACCGAGCTAAAATGGGGGTTCAAATCATACAAATATTCACTTATCAACTTTATACTATCTTACGTTAATAAGAAAGTACAATATAACTCACAAGGATTCTCTTTAAAGAATAAGTAAGGCTATGTGTTGTACTTTTATCCAATAACGTATTTCACTTGAGCGATTGATAAAGAATGATGCACGACGTTTTCAAAAAACAAACACTAAAAAAAAAAAAAATTTTGTTCAAAGTTTGATTTAAAATTAATTTATACAAGGATAAATCGCAAAATACTACCTATTATAGTCAAGATTTCTCAACATACTACCATATTATACTTATTTGTCCAAAGTACTACCTACAAAGTTACTAATCTTCCTAAATTCCTACCTTATACCTAATTTAGGTCTTAATTGAGATAAAATAATCAAAAATTCAAATTATGAAATTATAATGTGTTTTACCTAAATTTAATCTCTTTAAACACCCACTTAACACTATCTCCTTCACCTTCTATATCCACCACAAGAATCATCCTCCTCCACCACCAGAAAGTCACCACAGTCCCACTTTTTTCGATGTTTGCTAAACCCAACACCACCACCAACACCTAATCCAACCATGTCCTAATCTACATCCCCCCTATAATACTGCCCCAAGTCCCACCTTTAACCCACCACAACCGCCTCAAGTTCTCACTAATAAAAAAACCTAGATCTATGGAATACAATTCGTCAATGATAGTAGGAGGCTAACAACGATAATAGTCATGGTGGGGAAGGGTTTCCGGCAGATCTGGCAATAGTCGTGGAAGTTGATGGTGGCCAACTCGCCGTAGTGTAATAATGGTTATCTAGAATGAGATTAATAGTGGTGGATTTTGAAGGTGGTGATTACTAATGGTGGTTGTTGTTGAGAGTGGTGGATGTTGATGGTCATGGTGGTAATGGTGGTGGTGGGTGGATGAAAATGATGAATAAAGAAGATTAAAATTGATTAGGATTAGATTAGTATAAAGGTAGTATGAGTAGATTATTTAGAACTAAATCTAAAAATTAACTTAATAAAAATCAATTAAGTTCTAAATCCGGTAATTAAGTAGTAGCTTTGGAAAAGTTGTAACTTTGTAGGTAGTAATTTGAATAAATAAAGATAATATGTAGTATTTTGAAAAATTCTAACTATAATAGGTAGTATTTTGCAAATTGGCCTTTATACAATTCTCTCAATTGTATAAAAGTCGTTATGAATGATTGAGATGGAAGGAGTATTTATAATAGAAGCAGAGGAGGTATAAAATATAAAACCCTAGCTTTTTCTTTAAGAAATATATTTATCTTCAATATCTTAAAATATTATTGCTTCATCTTTTAAAAAGATTTTTAACTTTAATATCACAAAATATTGTTGTAAAGATATTATTAGAATCCTAGGTTGATTCAAACAAGGAAACGTGCTATAGAGGCCGAAATCCTTATCACGCGAAAGCCTAGGTGGTCACCTATTAGCACGCAACCCTAGGAGGAACAAACCCTAGGTGGCACAACCACTAGGTGTGCTTGTTAGGTTAACAACAAATTGAGATAGAATATATTAGAAACCCTAGGTAGCATGACAACTCATAAGGTGTATTAATAACTAATAGAATCTCATAAATACATCATCTATTAAAACGTTTGATAAATAAAATAATACTCTTTTTTTTTTTTTTTTAAAAACGTTTAAAATATTTATATCCAAAATCATGCATCAACTTTTATCATACAAAGTTATAGGTTAAAGCTATAACTTTGCACTTTAGTATGTAAAGTTATAAGTGAATCATAACTTTACAGACTTAAAATCACTCTAATGGAATAGTTACCGAATGACGACCTATACTATCTAATCTTAACAAAGATTATCAGTATACGGATTATCTCTTCATCTTGATCAGAAAGACCCTCCATCTTGAGTCTTGTGTTATTTGAAGTAGATCTTGCTTGAATTGTTTCTTCAATGTTATAACCAAGGTAGCTATAACTTTGCATATAAACTTCCAAAGTTATACCTCAAGCTCCTATAACTTTGTATCACATAAATCTTCAAAGTTTTGTCTTAAGCTCCTATAACTTTGATCTTGTTTCTTGTAATTGTTGTTAGCTATGATAAGACTAAAACACACAATTACTTGCATATGATATATCAATTAAAGCACATTATCAAATAAATACATGTCATTATCAAAACTATAAAATAGGTCCCGCAAATGTACCCTATTTTTATAGTAAAAATATTATACGGATACTTTTCAGCGAAATTTAGTTTTAGTCTAGAATTTAATTTTCCGTGTCATTTTAGAAAATCCGAGTTCGTTTTTGGACTTTACGCGAGATTGCGAGTAAGTTACGTCTTAAGGCGTTTATGGGCTTTTTCCCATGATTTTTCCACTTACTCCCTCATACTCCCCTTAACCCTAAACTCCCTCACATTCAACTTCTCCTTTTTCCTCACCAAGTAACCACCCAAAACCTAAGTTCCATATTTGATCAAGCTTAATATCGACTCTACGGCTTCATTACTTACTCAAATTCACTAGTTTCCGTCTTAATCTTTCCCTCTCATCATCCTCTATCTTATTTGGTAATAAAATTACCGTCTTTCTCACTTTTCAATTTATCCGTCTTTCTCAAAGGTGAATTATATTCATCTTTTATTGTCTAATTGTAGGTGGTGACCTCCAAGACCTCGACAAAGACTACTACTTAGTAGAGTAGGACCTCGACGAGGATTGAAGACACAAAAAGGTAACGGTGAAGGGTTACTCGATATCATCACGTGTTTTTAATGTGTTTTCTATGTTAGTAATCGTATTTAGAATAGGATTAGTAACCATAGGAAGTGTGTTGTTGATGATAGTTGTTGTTAGTTGATAATTGATAATGAGAATTGATGATTGATGATATTAGTTGATGTTTGTTGTATGAAGTTTTGGATAAAGTGATGAATTTTGTGCATAATACGCCCTAGATGGCCGACCGGCTAGGGAGTGGCTGTATATTATTTTTGTTACGTAAACGTTTTAAGGTTATGAAGGTCTTAGCCGGCCGACCGGCTGAGACGCATCCTATTTTGCCTTCATTTTTCTCAAGTGATATTGGTCCCAGCCGGGTGGCCGGCAGCCGGTCCCTTTGACCGGCTGGGACACGCTGTATTTTGGTTGTTTTTCAATTGTTACCATTGGTGCCAGTCGTGTAGCCGGCAGCCGGTCCCCTTGACCGGCTGACACACGCTGCCAACTCTTTTGTAATTCTTTCTTACATTTTCATTTATAATATTTCCCATGGTTCGTTTATCGTATAAATTTAAGTAATGACTTTAATGTTTCGAATATACGATATTCTTTTCGCTTGTATCGCATGTTTTGTGACGGTTTTTCATATATCCCACTTCGAGTCGGTTTTACATATGTTATAGTTTGAGCACTAATTGTTATGTGCTTTGTACTCTCATTCCCCCGGCTACCTTCACGTTCGTAAGGCTGGAATATCGGAATGAGGAGTGTATCCTTACTGCATAATTGCATGTGTTAGTAGGCATATGACGACGTTGTTAGGAGTGGAACGCTTTGCGTTGATCGACCAGGTCGTCAAATGTTGTATACTTGCGAGGTGGTGTCATTGCATGTTGCGTACCGCTTGTTATGATTCTTGTGATCGTTTCCGCTTCTATGTATGACCGAGTCTTGGATGCGAAATGTCATCGCATGTCAAATCAAAAAATGTTTATTCCGAGAGTCTGGCCAGGTTTAGACTAGGACCGGATATTTATATCGTCGTTCTACCAGGAGGAAATTAGTCTACATATACGAAATGATGAATCTTGTATGCGTTCAGGGAAATGTTTATCCCGTGGATGCGATTTTAATCATACTTGCCATGTACACGGTGCTAGTGCGTGTCATTTACCGTGAGAGATGTTGTCAACGTATTTGTACGTTTGGATGGATGACTATATGATTGGTTATTTGTGATCTTTGGATGACTTGGCATGTTTTGTTTGTCGAGTCTCAATCTTATAAAACTTATGCCGCTAACGGTGAGATGCAAGCCCTAGTGAGTGTATGGTTGCCGATATCTTTACATATTGAATTGCCTATTTATTCTTCTCGTATTTCACATGTATATTTATATATGCATGCTTCTACTTTCGTATTACTGTTTAAGTATGTTTATTGTGATATGGCTGGGAGAACCCGGGGTTACTCCCCACTGACTGTGGCGTTCATGTTTTTCATGGATGAACAGGTTGCTTGCTTGGATAGATTTTGCTTGTTGTATTTTGGGGTTCGGGTGTGAGCTAGCGGGCGTTGGCCTGGATGAATCACCTCTTGTAACACCCTCAAATTTGCGGAAAGAAAAAAAATATATTTAATACATAACAAAGGGTGTCATAAATAAAAAGGTTCATACAAAAAGGAAACTAATATTTTACATAAGAATTATACAAGACGGGAGACATATCTCCCGTATAAATACTGAAATAAAAGGAGTGTATAATAATATACAATCCTAAGAACCGAATATAGGTCCAAGGTAAATACTTCGCTCGCTAGCTCGTCAATGTACCCCAAATATGCATTCACCACCTGTTCGACCGCATTAAATATAAACACGGAAGCCACAGTCAGTGGGGAGTAACTCCGAGTTCTCCCAGCCACGAAATGTCGAGTTTAATGAAACATGAATAACATACAAGCAATGTATATTGAAAATACAAAACTTTAACAGATATGATATGCTTTTCATGTTATGAAACAATTAACTAACATATAACCTAGCATATGAAAGCTATCATGTGAATCCGATAATAAACTATAACACGAGGTAGGGAAGCTGTATGCTAGCTCAGAGGTT
>JAIUZE010011383.1:0-28137 GCA_022085475.1 Heliosperma pusillum | reverse complement strand
GGCCTGCTTTTATGTCCTCACGGTACACGAGGCAGTTCCTGCTCCAATGCCCAAACTTGTGGCAGTGGTGGCACTCCACGTTACCTTTATCGCTCTTTGTCTTGTCTTGTGAGCTACCGCTAGTCTCACCAGGCCCACTCTTGCCTTGCCCTGGCTTTTTGAACTCCGGCTTCCCTACAGCTAGGTTGGCCTGAGCCTTGCCCCTACCTTTGCCCTTGTTTGCTATCATGAGAACGTCTTGTTTCAGACTCCCACTCAATTTCAGATCACTCTCTGTCTGTACAAGGAGTGAGTGGAGCTGATGAAGACTCTTCTTCATATCATTCATATAGTAATTTGCCCTGAAAAGGGCAAAACCATCATGAAGTGAATGAAGAACGCGGTCTATGACGATCTTCTCATCGATTTTGCAACCAAGTTCCTCCAGTTTCTCGACATTCTCAATCATATCAAGAATGTGTGGGCTAACCGCTTGGCCCTTCTGGAGTTTCGCCTCAAAGAAGCGACAGGTATGCTCATAGCTAACGATCCTCGGAGCTTTCGAGAACTCGTTAGAGAGCGTGGTGAAAATCGTATTCGCACCATGGGCAATTAATCGCCTTTGCAAATTTGATTCCATTGAAAAGATGAGTACGTTCTTTATCGCACCCGCCTCCATTACGAAATCACTATAAGCAAGTGATTCATTGGCTCCTGCATTGGGGCCTGGGTTAGTCGGTAGAGGCTCAGTCAAGTACTTGAGCTTACCGTCAGCAATGGCAGCATTCCGTAATGCCGCCTCCCAGTCCGCAAAGTTGGACCCGTTATTCTTCAGTCGCGTTGACTGATTCATAGTGTCCATGAACATCTTAAGCCAGGACTAACGTCCGAGCGTGGCACTTGGCATTGGGTCATCAGTATGGCCAGCCATTTGTTATTTAGCAGTTATATCTGTATATTTGACTGTGAAAAAGAAAATAAATATGATAAGTTTCATCGTTTTAAATTTGAGTCTAATGAAAAACTGTTTAATTCGATGACTCGTGCATTTATACAATTGTCCTCCCTCAAGAATTATATAAATGATCCCAAGACTCAATTTCTGTAAATTGATAAGCCAACCTCTTGGCTAATTCTACCTTTAGAATTCTCGGTCGATAAATTTCTGTAAATTCTATCTTTTAGTCCATTATAATCCCAAGATATTACTCGGACTACAATGTTGAGGTAAAATAGGCCAACACTCACTACTTACCCAACGTAGAAGGGGTCATATTATGACTTCCGACGAAGAAGGGGTTCATAGTAGTTTTCCCTATAAAGATTAATCTCAATTTTCAATTTAGTGGAAGATCCCATCATCTTAAATTTAATTCATTTTAAGTGAACAAATTTCTAGCATTTCGTGAATGATTTAGACTAAGGTGATGACCCTATGAACGAGTGACATCTGTATGTCAATGATGAAAATTCAAACTATATGAATCATTTTTCATGCATTTGAGGTGGTTTGGTTTAGGCGGAATATGATTCAATTATTTAACATGTGAATGAAAAGCAAAAGAACGAACATTACGTAAACTATTACAACGGTCCTAGTGTGGCCTATCTACCAAAATGAACAGTAAATACAAGTTTGGAATCCATCCTAATGGACCCGAGAAGCTTGACTTTGTCTCATCTTGGTCCATGTAGCGGGAGTGAGCATCCGACCTCCATCTTTAGTCTTCTTAAATTACATTTTCAAAATTACAAAATAAACCTATTTACATTCTAATTCCAAAAACATAATTAAAAGCAATAAAAAGAAGATTCGAGATCTCATAAATACATCCAAACCATGTTTCCATCATTACGAAAACATGATTAACTAAGGCCACACTAGGTATTACATTTTTAAACCACTATAAAAATACGTAAGTAAATTCATTCATTCATTCAACATAAATAACATTGCATCAACTAAATAAATTAATTATACAAAACATAATTCTTTAATTATGTTGATTAATTATCCAAACCACCATTTTATACGATCAAAATTATGTGACAATTCCTTAATTGCCCACAACAATTTTAATCTTTCATAATCCATTTTTATTTTAAACCTTTTTAAAATAATCGGGTATCATTATTGTGAACCTTTTCACAATAACAACAAACATTATCTTTATAATGCCCAAAAAAAAAAAAAAAACAAAAGTTTTTTTTTTTTTTTTTCTACTGTTCACTGTTCACGTGAACAGCACCAGTCCCAAAATTTTTTTTTTTCTTTTTCTCACGGTTTAAGCAAAAACCGAAAAAAAACATTAAAAATTTAAAAAAATACCTGCTGCTAATAGCAATAAAAAAAACAGAAGAATTTTTTTTTTTATTTTGTACAGTAGCAGCACCAAAAATTGGAACGGTTTTAAGACAATTATGCTTATATTAACTAGATCGGTACAAACAAAACAATGCCTAATCGTTATTAAACATTGATACAAATAGATGATTCAAATTTACCTTTTAATATGAACATCTAAAACAATTTATACCGAAAATATATAGCACAAAAATTGATGTTCATTAACATCCAATACAATTCCATTTACATTCTAATTTAATCCTTATTAAATTAAAATATCAACAAATTCATATATTATCATATTTAACAGATTAAAACAATAATATGAATGAATCTTTAATGGAACCCAAAAAAAAAATTCATCACGGCAAAAAATAAAAAAAACCGTGAGTTTGATTTTTAAAAAAAACTTTCGAATTTTTTTTTCTCTCAATAATCATACAATTTAATATTTATGAGAATCACATAAAATAATTTCATAGCCCTAAGGCTCTGATACCACTTGTGGGAATATATCCGAATACATCCCTTTAATCTTACAGGATTATAATGAAATTATGATTTATATGATTAACGGGTCATAAACGAAATTGCATAATAAACAAAGGGATTAGGAATAACCTTTAGTCCTCGTAAATTCGGCCTAAGAACAGATATCAAAGCAGATTTCCTCCTAATCGTCTCACCCAAGATTGATCGAGAAATGCCCTTGTATTTGCTAGAAAATTAGAGAGAAAAGAGTCTGTATCTTTTCTTTTGAGATGTGAAATTGATGATCAATAAATTAGAGAGTTGGAATGAGTAAAAAACTCTACCATATACTCCCTATCACACGTGACAAAAATAGGAGAAAAATAAGGGATATTTTTCTCTTATTTTGTTACTCATTTGACTGAAAAATCAAGGAGTAATCTAGACTCTTTTTCGGTTAAATTCGCTTCCATTTAATATAATGTTATACATATTATATTTGTCTAATATATTTTCATACATTAATAAGGTCCATTACAACATTTTGCAGTGGATATATTAATATAACAATTATTATGACAATCGTATAATCTATACTTCAATTTATAAATATCGGTATATTTATAATCCCTCTAATTAAATATAACGGTTTATATTTAATTACGAATTAACATTTTAATTCGTTTAAGCTCACATTATATACTACAATTAAATATAACATTTTATATTTAATTACGAATTAGATTTAATTCGTCTTAGCTAACATTATTTAATCAGTATTAAATAATTATATCATCATCACATTGACTAACTTTTTAGTCAAAAACACTGACTAACCTTTTAGTCATTTAATAAGGCATCAATATGATTATTTTTCTCAAATAATCACATCTCTCAATCACATCCTTTAGGTGTGACTTTTAGGGACCAGTTGATTACCGCCATCTGCATTACAATAACGTCAAACTTATCTAGCAAGCCAACCGTTATTGATAAACGTTAATCAACTGATTACAATACAAAGTATACCTTTTGAACATATAGAGATTTATTTATGTTATTGCACTAACTGTGGGAACACTGGCTCCAACAAAGACATCTTCCAACATAAGACACAACATTGCCTTTCAAATTCGGCCACCAAAATTGTAGCTTCAAGTCTTTATACATCTTATCACCTCCGGGATGAATAGAATAAGGGGAAAGGTGAGCTTCATCAAGAACTCTCTTTCTCAAGTCAAGAGCATTAGGAACAAACAAACGGCCATGGAATCGAAGGACACCTTTATCATCAAACTTGAAATCTTTAGCTTGTCCTTCTAGAAGTTTGGCTTGAATAGACTTGTAGGTAAGATCATCAACTGTGCTTTCACGGATCTCACGGAGGAAAACAGGTTCGGCAGTCATAGCACCAACATAATCAAATCCATGTTCCACGAATTCCAACTTCAACTTCCGAAACTCAATACAAAGATCATCGAGTAATACTCGCATAGCATTCAATGGATGAGAAGATTTCCTACTAAGAGCATCGGCAACAACATTTGCCTTCCCTTCATGGTAAAGCAACTCGAAATCGTAATCATTCACCAATTCCAGCCATCTTCTTTGTCTCATATTCAACTCTTTTTGAGTAAATATGTACTTCAAACTTTTGTGATCGGTGAATATACGAAAATGAACACCAATAAGGTATTGTTTCCACACTTTCAAAGCATGAACAACGGCGGCCAATTTCAAATCATGAGTAGGATAGTTCACTTCATGAACTCTCAACTGTCTCGAATCATAAGCCACCACTTTCCTACTTTGCATAAGTACACAACCCAAACCCATCTTGGAAGCATCACAATAGATATCAAAGTCTACTCCATCCTCAGGTAAAGTCAACACCGGAGCGGTAGTCAACCTTTTCTTTAACTCTTGAAAAGCGGCTTCACAAGCTTCAGTCCATACGAACTTGGTTTCCTTCTTAAACAATTGGGCCATGGGTCTAGCAAGCTTGGAGAAATCCTTGACAAATCTACGGTAATAACCAGCTAAGCCAAGAAAACTTTGGACTTCTCTTACATCGGTCGAACTCTTCCAATCAACAACGGCCTCAATTTTAGAAGGATCCACCATTACACCTTCTTTAGAAATTACATGCCCAAGAAAGGACACCTTAGGTAACCAAAATTCACACTTGGAGAATTTGGCAAACCACTTCTGACGACGAAGGACACCCAAAATAGTCCTTAGATGAATAGCATGCTCTTCTTCGGTCTTGGAGAAAATAAGGATGTCGTCAATGTACACCACCACACACTTATCAAGGTACTCACTAAACGTGCGGTTCATTTGATCCATAAAAATAGCGGGATCATTTGTCAATCCAAATGGTATCACCTTGAACTCAAAGTGACCATACCTTGTACTAAAAGCGGTCTTCGGAATATCGGTATCACGAACAGGAATTTGGTGAAAACCGGATCTCAAATCGATCTTGGAAAAAGTAGAAGCACCCTTTAGTTGATCAAATAAATCTTCAATCCTCGGCAAAGGATACCTATTCTTGATTGTAATCCGGTTCAGCTCACTGTAATCAATACAATGTCTCATAGAACCATCTTTCTTCTTCACAAAAAAAACAGGAGCACCCCAAGGCGAGGCACTTGGTCGAATGAAACCCTTCTCAATCATATCATCAAGCCGCGTCCTTAACTCTTTCAACTCGGTTGGAGCCATACGGTAAGGAGCCTTGGCTATGGGTCCGGAACCAGGTACAAGATCAATTGAAAACTCAACATCACGCTCGGGAGGAATCCCGTGCAAGTCTTCAGAGAATACATCAACAAATTCACGAACTATAGGCACATCTTCAATATTTGGCAAAGAGGTTGTTGTAGAAGTCACAATACACAAGTATGCTTGGTGACCCTTTCTTACCATATTCACCAATTTCATTGCGGAAATCAAAGACACACCCTTTCGGGGATAAGATCCCTTATAGGTTATTCTAACTCCTAAAGGACTCTTTAAATAGATCTTTTGAATTCGACACTCGAACCTAGCATGGTACAATGCTAACCAATCAATACCTATAATTACATCGAACTCTCCTAGAGGAAACTTAAGGATATTTGGGGGAAAGATAGTACCCGAAATAGAGATTGAGACATTTGGATAAAGAGTAGAACAAGAGATAATTTCTCCGGATGGTAAGGATATGGGAGTAGCTCGGGGAATGAAAGGAGCGGGAGCTCTTGCACTTGCATTTGCATTTGGGGGAGGATTGAATCTCCTCTTGTTGGCATAAGAGTTAGCGGACGATGGAGTACACGGCCTCTTCCCATAGAAATTCGGCCGAGGAGTGAAAGAAGGAGAGGGATTCTTCATCATTGCTTCCTCTTTGATAGCCCTCATGGAGTTCTCGGCCCAGAGAGCATCATCATACAACTCCCCAAAAAAAGTATTATTTCTCCTCACCTTGCTTTGAAGTAAAGCATTCAGCTCGGTCCTCGTCATCTTTGATGAGCCTCGGAGCGAAGTGAGCAAGCTTGTTGAACTCCGTGGTGAAGTCTTGTGCCGACAAGTCACCTTTCTTGAAGTCAATAAATTCCTTGAGCCTTTGTTGCTTGACCTCCTTAGGATAAAATCGACCTTCAACTAGAGCTTTAAAACAAGCCAAATTGAAATCGTCTTCATGTGTAGCGGTGGCACTAGTAATCACCCACCAATTATCGGCTTCCCTTACAAGGAAATGCTTGGCAATCTTGACCTTATCCTCGTCACGGACTTGGTATAAATCAAATTGCTTCTCCATTTCTCGAAACCATTCCGATAGCTCGGTAGGGTTCGGCTCTCCACCATAAGGTATAATCTTGCTTCTGGCTATTTGACTAGCCACCCAAGTGTACCCTCCTTGGTGGTTATCTTCTCTTCGAGGGGGAACTTGGTTGGCTAGAGCAATAGCCGCATCTTATTGATTCTTCAACACCTGCGTAAGAGCTTCTAGCATAACGTTCTCTACTACTTGAGGTCTAACTATCTTCATAAGAAACAAAAACAAAACGAGTTAATCCTAACACTTAGCATAAACAAATAGACTACCAAGTAAAATCCTTAACTTCTACCCATCTCTCATTTATTATTTCAAGGTCAAGTACTTTAAGTTTAGGGTTCACGTATGTGCGTCGGGAGCGATAAAGCTCTGATACCAACTGTGACAACCCTCGCGAATGCGGAAATAAAACATACAAGCATGCGATTAATATAGCATAAAATACGGTGTTTTTAAAACTTTTCACATGCAAATAGAATGGTACGAGGAATGTCAATAATTACAAACCAAAATATAAAATACTACAAGAGACGTAGTCTCTCGAAATGCTATCCAACATTAAAGTTATTAGCAACAAGCTAAACAACGTCTAGAGGTGACTCATCCAGACCAACGCCCGCTAGCTCACACCCGAACCCAAAATACCACAAGCAAAAAGCCATCCAATCAAGCAACCTGTTCATCAAAGAAAAACATGAACGTCACAATCAGTGGGGAGTAACTCCGGGTTCTCCCAGTCATATCACAATAAACGTACATAAACGGAAATACAAAAGTAGAAGCATGCATATATAATTATACATGTGAAATACGAGAAGAATATATAGGCAATTCAATATATAAGGATAAGAGCATATGAAGTACAAATTCGTAACCATCATATTATAGAATGACTCGGGGCTGATACTCTTAGGCAACCATACACTCTCACTAGGGCTTGCATCTCATAGTTAGCGGCATAAGTTTGATAAAATTGAGACTCGACAAACAAACCATGCCAAGTCATCCAAAGATCACAAATAATCAATCATATAACCATCCATCCAAATGTTCAATACGTTGACGACATCTCTCACTGTAAATGACACGCACTAGCACCGTGTACATGCAAGTATGATGAAAAGGCATCCACGGGATAAAACATTGCCCTGAACGCATACACGATTCAATTCATTTCGTATATGTAGACTAATTTCCTCCCGGTAGGACGACAATCATAATACGGTCCAAGTCTAAACCTGGCCAGACTCTCGGAATAACATTTTCCAATTTGACATGCGATAAACATTTCGCATCCAAGACTCGGTCAATCATAGACGCCGAGTACCCCAAATTCGGTCAACCTTCACGAAAGAGGCGGAAAAGAGCACAAGCCTCATAACAAGCAGTACGCTACATGCAATGTGACAACCCTCGTGAATCCGGAAATAAAACATAACAAGCATGTGATTTATATAGCGGAAAATACTGTGTTTTTAATACTTTTTACATGCAAATAGAAAATACGAGGAATGTCAAATAATTACAAACTAAATTAGAATATACTACAAAGAGACGAAGCCTCTCAAAATGTTATCCAATATCAAAGTTATAAGCAAACTAGCTAAACAATGTCTAGAGGTGATTCATCTAGGCCATCGCCCGCTAGCTCACACCCGAACCCAAAATACCACAAGCAAAAAGCCATCCAATGAAGCAACCTGTTCATCCATGAAAAACATGAACGCCACAATCAGTGGGGAGTAACTCCGGGTTCTCCCAGCCATATCACAATAAACGTACATAACCGGAAATACAAAAGTAGAAGCATGCATATATAAATATATATGTGAAGTACGAGAAGGATAAATAGGCAATTCAATATGTATAGATATCGGTACATGAAGTATAAAACCGTAACCATCATATGATAGATAGACGCGAGGATGGCACTCTTAGGCAACCATACACTCACTAAGGCTTGCATCTCACTGTTAGCGGCATAAGTTTGATAAGATTGAGACTCGACAAACAAACCATGCCAAGTAATCCAAAGATCACAAATAATCAATCATATAAGCATCCATTCAAACGTACAATACGTTGACGACATCTCTCACGGTAAATGACACGCACTAGCACCGTGTACATGCAATAATGATTAAAAGGCATCCACGGGATAAAACATTGCCCTGAACGCATACACGATACAATTCATTTCGTATATGTAGACCAATTTCCTCCCGGGAGGACGACGAACATAATACGGTCCGAGTCTAAACCTGGCCAGACTCTCGGAATAAACGTTTTCTGATTCGATACGCGATGACATTTCGCATCCAAGACTCGGTCAATCATAGACGCCGAGTACCCCAAATTCGGTAAACAATCACGAAAGAGGCGGAAAAGAGTACAAGCCTCATAAGAAGCGGTACGCTACATGCAATGACACCACCTCGCAAGTATACAACATTTGACAGCCGGGTCGATCAACGCGAGGCGTTTGCCTCCCAACAACGTCGTCATATGCCTACTAACACATGCAATCAAGCAGTAAGGATACACTCCCCATTCCGACATTCCAGCCTTATGAACGTGGAGGTAGCCAATGGAATGAGAGTACAAAGCACATAGGAAATTAGTCCTCAAACCGTAACATGTGTAAAAACCGACTCAAAGTGAAACATACCAAAAACCGTCACAAAACATGCGATACAAGCGAATGGAATATCATATATTCAAAACATTAATATTCAAAGTCATTACGTAAATTTATACGACAAACGAAACATCGAAAATATTATAAATGAAAACATAAGAAAGAACTTGCCAAGGAAAGTCAGCGTGTGCCAGCCGGTCAGGTGGACCGGCTGCCGGTTACCCGGCTGGCACCCATAGTAACAAAAGAAAACAAGTGAAAATACGGAGTGTCCCAGCCGGTCAAAGGGACCGGCTGCCGGCTACCCGGCTGGGACCAATATCATAAGGGAAAATGAAGACATATTTAGGTGTGTCTCAGCCGGTCGGCTGACCGGCTGCCAATCGGCCGGATGACACTTAATGCATACTCAAACTTTTACGTAACACAATAAATATACAGCCACTCCCCAGCCGGTCAGCTGACCGGCTGCCAGTCGGCCGGCTGGGGTCTATTATGCACGAAAACAACAGTTTCAACACTTATGAATTTTAACCAACTTCAATTATCATAATCAATCATCAATTCTCATTATCAAATATCAACTAACAACAACTAATATCAACAACACAATTCCTAAATTACAAATCATATTCTAAATACGATCACTATCATAGAAAACACATAAAACACGTAAATCATATCGAGTAACCCTTCACCGTTACCTTTTCGCGTCTTCAATCCGCGTCGATGTCCTCTTCTATCAAGAAGTAGTCTTTGTCGGGGTCTTGGAGGTCACCACCTAAAATTAGATAATAAAAGATGAATATAATTCACCTTTGAGAAAGACGGATAAATTGAAAAGAGAAAAAGATGGTAATTTTATTACCAATGAAGATAGAGGACGATGAGAGGGAAAGAATAAGACGAACTTGAGTGAATTTGAGCGAGAAACGAAGGAGTAGCGATGATTTAAAGCTTGAAAAATTATGGAGGTTAGGGTTTGATGGTTACTTGGTGAGGAAGAAGAAGATTGAAAGTGTGGGAGTTAGGGTTGAGGGAGTATATGAAAAAGTAAGTGGAAAACATATGGAAAAGAAAGCCCATAACGTCTTAAGACGTAACTTAATCGAAATCTCGCGTAAAGTCCAAATACGAACTCGGAAATTCTAAATTAGACATGGGAAATTTAATTCTAAACTAAAACTAAATTTCGCTGAAAAGTATCCGTATAATATTTTTACTATAAAAATAGGGTACATTTGCGGGTGTTACAATCACCCCACCTTTTAAAAAGTTTCGCCCTCGACACTTGAACGAAAGAAAGATACCTTAATCGAATAGGCTTGGATATTTACTACGCATAGAAGCTTCCGTTTCCCACGTCTCTTCTTCAACATTGGCACATCTCCACAAGATTTTCACTAAAGGCACCACTTTACTTCTCAACTTCTTATCCTTGCGATCTAGTATGCGGATCGGCTTCTCTTCAAAGGAAAAATTCGGCTCTAGCTTGGGCATTTCAGCTTGAAAGACATGGCTTGGATCACTAACGTACTTTCTCAATTGAGAAACATGGAATACATCATGAACTTTAGCCAAATTCGGGGGTAAGTGTAACAACCCGAAAAGTACCCCAATTTGCTTAAGCAATAGCTTATGGATACTTTTCAGTAGAACTTAAGTTTTTAATATAGGAATTTTTGTTCCGAGTCGTATTTTGAAATTCCGCGTTCGTATTTGGAATTTTTGAGAGATTTCATGAAAAGACCGTTTTTGGTCATCTTTGACTTTTCTTGACTTTTAAACCGTCTTTGACTTTTTCTTGACTTTTTAAAGTCGTCATTGACTTTTTATTTATTTTTAAGTCGTCATAAACTTTCTTGACTTTTAAGTCATTTTTGACTTTTCTCGACTTTTAAGTCGACTTTGACTTTCGTTGACTTTTCCCGACTCGTCTTGCGATTTTGAAGACCGAAATTTTATTTAAAAAAATTATATTTTTGATTTATTTTTATTAAGATTTATTAGGATTTATCATAATTTAATATAATTATTTTGAATTTATTCGGAATTTAAAGAATAACTTTTACGGTTTTTTAATCGAACGTCATTTAACTATTCCCGACGCCATCGTAATGCGCGCCAACAAAATCGAAACTCGACTTTGGCATGAGTCACGCGCCCATGTCATCGTTTTCCACTCACATGAGATAGTTTATTCTTTTGATTAAACTAATAAGAATATCTTAGATATTTTCAACTTTATCGATCAGTTAACGAAAAATTACGCAAATCGTTTACAAAACTGACCTGACAGTCACCATATCACACGGTTTTTCCTCTCTCTTTGACCTTGATATTTTCTTTCTTTTCATTACAATAACATAATATCTTGATATTTAATTCAATTAACTTAATATCTAATTAATTACGGTAATATAATTATTATACCGGGTCAATTCCATAACAACAATTTCAAACCCAACTCACTATTTGGCTCTATAAACTCACGGCTCACACACTCCACTTTACTCACAAACAACTTTTCATTTTTCAACAAATCAAATTAAGATCAAAATATCACTTTCTTTAATCGTTCTTGAGCGTTCTTCGCGTTCTTCATACGTTCTTCATCGTTCTTGAGCAAAACCTTCATAAAACCTTCATTTCTTAATTAAATCCGTCCTAACTTATATTTCTAGGACCTCCTCTTCGCTCCCCATCTTCAAGTACGTTTTATTTCCAATTCCGACAAAATCGTTAATACACTTTAATTATGGAAAACCAAAGTAAAGTTGTAATTTCTCATAATGTTTTTCTATGTTCATTTCTTATAGGGCGAAAGACTTTGAAGACGAGTTTGGTTTTTTTGACTCGTATATTTTAGGAGAAGATTAGAGACGGGTTCTTATTTATTATTTTTATTATTTTGTTGGCTACTTGATTTTAGCTAGCTAAGGTAACGATTCCGAGTTACTCGACGGATAAATGTACATAGCTTTGGTTTTTCTTTAGTTTTGGTTCATCTTTAGTTTTTGTTCATATTATTATGATTTTATGATTTTTAGTTAGTAACATGTTAAGTAGTAGTTAGTATGGTGTTTTATGATTTTATAACATGTTGGTTGTTCTTGTTATATTTTTATGATTTCCTCATGATGATGATTGTTGTATGATGGATGGTTAAATTGGTTGTTAAAATGGGTGTTGATTAATTAAAAACATGTTAGAATTAATTTGGAAATTTGGGGTTGTTGTTTGGTGGTGGCCGAATTGGTGGCTGGAAAACCGGTCCAAACCAGGCCGGTCCAGGCCGGTTCAGACCGGTCTAGGTTGGTCCACGGTGGGTCCGGGTTTTGGTCTTTGGGTTGTGTCAATGTTTGATTGTTTAATTGTTGTTTTGACGGGTTTTAATTATGTTAAAGCATGCGGGAAATAATTAGAAACGGTTTTTAGTAAAACCGTTAAAAAGGCCAAAACAGCCCATTTTGCCACAACAGGCCGTGAGGCCCAAATCAGGCCCATGTGGGTCCGGTCCAACTCAGCCCGTGGGTCCCACTTTGGGACTTGTGACGGTTTTTGAGTTATCGTCATTTTTATAGCGTTTTGTAATAATTAGCAAGCGAGAAATATTAATAAGTAAAAATATTTAATTAAAAAGGTTTTTCATAAAATTATTATTTCTCACCTGTTAGAAATTATAAGACGAGATCGTAGTTTAAATTTATATTCTTTAAGTCAAACGGGTTTTCAGGTATAATATAATAATTCACATGTTAGAAGTTTTAATAAAATAACATGTAAGGAATATGTTGATTTTATGTCTATGTGATAAAGACTCTGTTTCTAGCCGGTTTGATCCAACGGGGTTGGTCAAACTAAGATCTAGTCAGCCCCGATTTGACTGATGACCCGTCGCGGGACTCGGGACGGGGATTTGTCTTCAAGTGATGTTGTATTTAATTAATGAATTAGCCTTAGTAGATATGAGGCGATATGTTAATTGATTATGATTTATATGCAATTAGTCACATGTTAGGAAATGGTTTCCGTGACTGGTTAATTATATGGTTGGTGTCGTGTTGACTAAGTACCCATAGAGAATTATGAGTATATGGCGTCTTGACCATTCTAATTCTAAATGAGTATCTTGGACCATGACATTGATAGGCCCGTACTATCTTTAACGAGCATATGGAGTTCACTGATTGATAGCTTTTGTGTCCCGGGCCTGGGGGGCTTATCCCAAGTAGGGGCATGGCATACTAGAGTTCCGCTTTGGGAAGGGAGCCAGTCTTAAGTACTAGCATCTCTGCTTAGGGGGTCGCCTAGTAGAGTTTCTCATAGACGGTGATGTCATGGGACGGGGAATGGAATAGCTGTTGTCGCTAGGTCTGATCAGTCGAGGACTAGGATGTTTTCCTACCTTGTGGTATAGCCTCGAGTTACAGAAGTCGACTATTGACTGGGCTAAGAACTTATGCCTGTTTGTAGAAGTATTTGTCTTTCATGTTTGTATGATTCTATGAGTTTTAGAAGGTGAGATGCAAGCCGGCTAAGATTGATAGAGTTTGGATTACCGATTGTTAACTGAGTCACATGATTACGTGTTGATTAGGGTTTGAGTGTATCACGGCCATGTTTCTGAGAGGAACCTCTGAGCTAGCATACCAGCTTCCCTACCTCGAGTCATAGTTTATTATCGGTTTCACATGATAGCTTTCACATGCTAGGTTATTTGTTAGTTATCTGTTCATAACATGAAAAGCATATCATATATGTTTAAGTTTTGTATTTTCCATATACATTGCGTTTATGTTATTCATGTTTCATCAAACTCGACATTTCGTGGCTGGGAGGACTCGGAGTTACTCCCCACTGACTGTGGCTTCCGTGTTTATATTTAATGCGGTCGAACAGGTGGTGAATGCATACATTGGGTACATTGACGAGCTAGCGAGCGAAGTATTACCTTGGACCTATATTCGGTTCTTAGATTGTATATTATTATACACTTTTTCATTTCCGTATTTATACGGGAGATATGTCTCCCGTCTTGTATATTTCTTTTTAGAATATTATTTCCGTTTTGTAATGACCCTTTTTATTTATGACACCCTTGGTTATGTATTTAAATTATTTTTTTTCTTTCCGCAAATTTGAGGGTGTCACACATAGAACCCTAGAGGATATGGCTCGTACAATGATGTTATGTAGTGGTATACCTCGTAACTTTTGGGCTGAGGTCATTAGTACTTCGTGCTTTATTCATAACCGTGCTATAATCACACCTATTTTAAAGAAAACCCCTTATGAACTCCTTAGAGGTCGAAAACCTAATATATCCCACTTGCGGTGCTTTGGGAGTAAATGTTTTGTTCATAACAATGGCAAAAGTCGGTTAATTAAATTTCACCCTAGGAGTGATGATGTTATTTTTATTGGCTATTCTGATCATAGTAAGACTTATAAAGTCTTTAACAAAAGAACATTATGCATCGAAGAAAGTACTCATGTTATATTTAATGAAAATGATTCCTTTGATAAGCATATACAACATGATGAGGAATATGAAAATGAACCTGATTTGCAATTATCTAAGGATGATCCTCCAGAGTTGGATGAAGATGAAAAGGCTTGAAGGCAAAAACGATGAATTTGAGACTCTTCAAATGATGATGGAAAGAGAGATGAAGTTATAGTTGATGATAATATAACTTCCTCTCAAAACAAGGGATTAAGTACCAAAGTTATAGTTGATAAAGCTATAACCTTGAATTCAAATGAGAGTAGTGAATCCAGAGTTATACGTGATTCACCTATAACCTCAAGATTGAATTCAAGGGAACAACCCTTGATTCCAAAACATTTAAAGCTTCTACCTGAATCTCAATTGAAGAAGTGCCCGAGGCATCTAAAAATTGTAAATATAAAGATTCCCATCCAATGGATATAATCATTGGTAGCTTAAGAAAGGGTGTTCAAACACGAAGATTGTTGAACGACTTTTGCTCCTTCTATTCCTTCCTCTCTACCATTGAACCAAACAACATCAAGGAAGCCCCCACTGAGCTAGATAGTATCGTTGTCATGCAAGAGGATTTACAATAATTTGAGAGGAGCAAAATTTGGCACTTAATTGCTAGACCAAAGGAACGATCAGTGATTGGTACCAGATTGGTCTTCAGAATTAAACTGGATGATACATGAGTTATTGTGCGAAACAAAGGAATATTGGTCGTTCAAGGATACAATAAACAATAAGGGTTTGATTACGATGAAACCTTTGCTCCCGTAGCTCGTCTTGAGGCTTAAAGATTGTTTATAGCGTTTACAGCTCACAAAGGATTTAAATTATTTCAAATAGACATTAAAACCGCGTTTCTTAACGGATATTTAGAAGAAGATGTATTTGTTTAGCAACCCCCTGGAGTCTTGGATAACAAGTTTCATAACCATGTTTTTAAACTGGATAAAGCGTTACATGGTTTAAAACAAGTACCAAGGGCTTGGTACGACAAATTGTTAAAATTTTTACTACAAAGCAATTTTAAATGAGGATCTGTTGATAAAACCCTATTCTTGAAATCCGAGGGGCAGATATATTAGTTGTACAAACTTATGTAAATGATATCATTTTTGGTTCAACTAATAATAAACTCTGTGATTATTTTTCAGAGATGATGATTCCGAATTTGAGATGAGCATGATGGGAGAACTTAAGTTCTTCCTTGGACTACAAATCCAAGAAACCAAAGGCATCATGATACATCAACAAAAATACATCAAAGAGGTAATCCTAAAGTTTGGTATGGAACATTCTCATCCAATGGCCACTCCTGTGGTCACGGATAAGAAATTAACTGAAGATGAAGAAGCTAAGTCAGTCGATAAGATAACTTATCGAGGTATGATTGACTCACTTCTCTATTTAACTGCAAGTATACCTGATATAATGTTTAGTGTATGTGTTTGTGCTCGATTTCAATCGTGCCCTAAAGATTCACATATGGTGGCAGTTACGAGAATTTTGAGGTTTTTGATTGGTACATCGAAACTATACCGATGGGACATTGGTACCCCCTTAAATGTAATTTCTATCTCATAGGGTATTCAGATGCAGATTATGCAGATTGTTCACTTGATAGAAAAAGTACATCTAGCATAGCTTCATTTGTTAGACCATACATCATTTTGTGGGGGTCAAAAAAGCAAAATTCAGTTGCCTTATCTACTGCAGAAGATGAATATATTGCTGCAACCTTGATATGTTCTTAATTACTATGGCTTAAGCAACAATTATCTGATTCTCGTGTGAACGTTGGTTGTGTTCCTATTTTATGTGATAATATGAGTGACATTATTATGTCTAAAAACCCCGCGCAACACTCGCGTACCAAACACTTTGAAATCAGACACCATGTTCTTAGAGCCCAAGTAGAAAAAAGGAACATTAGACTTGAATTTTGTAGTACGGAATAAGAATGGGTTGACATTCTAACTAAAACATTAGCTAGAAAAAGTTTTGAGACTTTGCGGTTCGAAATTGATTTAATCGGTGTCAATTAAAATTCGTCATGAAATTTTCTTGTTTTTATGATTGACTAGATTTAGATGAGATTGTACGAATGTGTCCGTATTTTCTGCTGTAAGAATATTTACGTCAACATTTCGTGCTATATTTGAAGAATAATTTTGTTTGGTATGTATTTATATTTTGTGTGCATATTAGCCAAGTATCATTTCGAAAATAAAATCATCAAGTTCCACAATATCTACCTAACATTATCTTTTACAATAATTAACCTAGATTCCTTTTGCCAAAAAAAAAAAGAACAAAAAAAAAATTACTTCTCCTCATTATTACCGCCGACTTTCACCCTCCTATACCCTAAAAGTCAAATTTTAACTCATTTCATAAATACATCTTAATTTCCCTCCAATCATCATCATTACTCTCTCTCTCTCTCTCTCCTAAAACCCCTCAAACACTCAACCCTCTTAACTCTTACATCAACCCTCATCAATGGCACCAAAACCACCAACTCGAGTCATCACTTCTTCCCCCCGCTCAAAAATCCATTCGCCTACCCCACCACAAAATCAATCGAAAACCACCTCTCTCTCCAACCCAATTAAACCCAAAACCCTCCAACCCCGCTATAACAACGCAGAACATAGTACGATGGGGAAGCGTCGAAAACCTAATAAGGGTAAGAAGAAAACTTTAGAGGAAGAGGCTCAGGAAGAGGAGGTGAAACAGGTGGTTCACGACGGTATCAAGGGTACCTTGTTTCGTGAGTATATGGAGCATACCATGGCCTATGGACTCAAAAAACTCTGCATCACCAAAAAGGAGCGGACTCTTGTCAACCGGGTTTGAAAATACGGGATACATGCAGGCCATTATTATCCTATGACGTGGTATGGTCAGATGGATGCTTTTCGGTTCTTTGCCAATTTCTCGAAATTTTAGAAGTGGGAAGGAGTTTGTTCGTTCTCAGGTTCAGTCTATCCAATTGAAGTAATTCAGTTCTTTGCTTCTGTTTCTCTTCGAGATGGTAGTTTACATGCGGTGGTTAGTGGTCGTGAAATAACCATCACCATTGCCGAATTATGCACTATGTTTTCCGTCCCTGATGATGGGATGGTAATTAATCTAAGTGCAAAATGGGGTGAGCTGACTGACGAATATAAGCTTGAGAATAAAAAGTATTTTAAGATCAATGCTACGGGGTCAGGTTTGTCTTTGCTGAGTCTTTTCCGCCAAAGATGAAGTTTCTTTTCAATTTCTTATGGAATACGATTGTTCCACGGAGGGGCGGTCGGGATAAGGTGTCCACTTATGAGATGGTGATTGTCATTCTTGGCTTGAGGGTAGAAAAATCAATCTCTCACGTCTTGTTTTTATAGGGCAGTTCAGGATAGTGTGACAATTACTAAAGAAAACCTTTATCTACCGTTGACCTGCCTTATTGGATGTGGATCTCTCTTCTTTTGAAGATAAAAAAGGTAGTAGACCCTGACATTTATGGAGTTTTGATGAGGGATGAGATGGGGGATAAATATCTCAAGTTGATGAAGATTTGGGCTGTTGGACCTAATTTTGTCTTTACGGCTAAGGGTATGTCGGGTGACAGAACACCAGATGGCTTCATTGCTGGGTCTGGCGTGTCAGTGGATGCTAGTCCAAAATTGGACTTGTTTTTGGCGAGTATTACAGAGAAATTTAAGGCCTAACCTGCTCTGTTGTCAAGTCTAGTCTCAGGTATGGGGCAAGGAGCTTCTACTGTTGGGGGTAGTCCTCCAGAACTCGAGACTTGTATAAGTGGGGTGGATGATTGTTTAATGGCTCTTGAGCATAGTGTGATCATTTTTCGCGACAAAGTGTTTCGCTAGGGTCGCATGATGGATAATCTGGCCAGTCATGGTGGAGCACCGTTGAATCATATAGTTATATGATTATGTTTTGATAATGAAATGTATGTTTATATAATATATATGCTTGTGCGTAATCGTTTGTTTAAGTCTTGATAGATTAAGCATGGTCTGGCTCTTAAAGGTTTTGCTAGTTTAGCTATAACCTTGATGGTTTTGAAGCAAAGGTGAAGCAAAGTTATAGGTTATTGTACTACAACTTTTGAAATGCTGAAGCAAAGTTATAGGTGTTTCTACTATAACTTTGGTGACTACCAAGCTCAAGATTAACGACGAAGTCTTAAAGAAGCTTGTAGAGCTCAAGATGAAGAGCTCGTGATTTAAACGAAGTGATGATCAACATACTGAAGATCTCCAGGAAGATTTTAAAGAAGGTTTATGAGCCGACTACACTTGTGATTAGTCGTAGGTTCAATTAGGGTTTACGTAAGTTGTAAACCTAAATATCTTTCTTGGTTCACAAAAGAGGCACATAGGTTACTAGGGTTTTGAATTTAACCTAATATCTTTCTTGTAGCTCAAGGAAGGGCACGGCTAACGCTAGAGTTTTTAAATAAAACCTAGTTTGCCTCTCTAATATAAATACTTATGCATCTCATGCATTTAAAATTAAGCTTTTCATACTAGAATTATTCTTTGCAAACGTGCTTAATATTTTCAAGTAAAATTTTCTTTTAGAACACCTTTATTTTCGAAAAGCCGCACTTCTAATCGTTATTGAATAATAGTGCTAGAAATGTTTCTTATACGTTCAATTGTGTAAACACCAATAACAATCAAAAACACTTTCTTGTTAACGTAAGATAGAATCGAGTATTTAACGGTACTCAAATTTAATTCGAGTATTTAACGGTACTCAAACTTTGAGTTACAACTAGAGTTAGTTGTACGAGTGGGTACATAATTTTGTAATCTGTAGGAAGGTACAAAAATTATGAATCGAGTAATAGTGGATGTAGGTTTCGAGTTGTGAAACCGAACCACTTGTGAAGAGTCTATTGATCCCAAATATTCAACGAGGGGGGGGGGGGGGTGAGTGAATTGAGTATAAATAAAGTATGCCTACTTTTTTGATTGTCCGTATATGCGTGTAGTAGTAATGCGTGGTTTGAATTTATTGATTAAATTCAACCAGACTAATTACTTGTAACATGTGTGTAGAGAACAAAAGACGTAAACAAATAAAAGAGCACGTGACACAAGGGATTTTTTAAGTAGTTCAGTTTCACAGCTCGAAACCTACGTCCACTATTTCTCGATTAATAGTTTTAGTACCTTATCCGGATTACAAAATTATCAACCCACACGTACAACTAACTCTAGTCTTAACTCAAAGTTGAGTACCATTAAATACTCGATTCAAAGTTGAGTATCGTTAAATACTCGATTCTAACTTACATTAATAAAAAAAGTGTTTTTGATTGTTCTTGGTGTTCACACAATTGAACGTTTAAGAAACAGTTCTAGCACTATTATTGGAGTGTAAACTATTAAGGTTCACAAGTTTTAAGTGACTTGATTAGCTTGACTCAAACTGAATACAATATCAAGTAACAAGGGGTGTTGTTTTAGGGATTGTGAGTTATTTTAGCTGACAGATACAAGGGGATATGACTTGGAGACAATCCTCTACAGCAAGACACAAGAGAAAAGGACTCAAAGACTGGATTTAGAGATAGTTTTCAAGTATTACAGCAAAGCACAAACACTTTAAAACTAAACTCAACAGCAAGTAAGTTATCCACAGCAAAGCACAGGTATAACTTGACTCACAATACAAGGCACTGATCAAACACCTTGGAGATGTATCAGGCTTGCTTCAAACTACAGCTCTTAGCACAAGTTTGATAACATTGAGTGATTTCTCAAAGTTTAATTCATTCATTCATAAAAGTCTTCCTCAACAAACATACAAGACCTCTTTATATAGAGGGGCTGATAACTTGTGAGCCATTGGATGCACAGATCATCCAAGGGCCAACTTAGGATTCAAACTACTACTACTGACACTACTTAAGAGCCTCATAATAGGACGAGCTCAACAACTATAAAGAACAGACACAAGACACAAAAAACAGACTGAACAAAAAGCAAATAAAGCAGTTTTGGAGTTTTCCTGAAATGGAAATCTGTTGTTCTTGTTGCCTTGTTGCTTTGCCTGGATGTGTTGCTGCTCATTGGGACTCCCTACTCTATTTAGAACATAGATAAGACCTGCCTTGGACGAGGACAAGTTGACTTAAACAAAAGGAAACCACAAACTGCCTTGTACTTCTCTGTTTTAAATGGGTTTCTGGACTCTCACTTGGGTTGTCTGTTTCACATGGGGTTTCCACTAGACTTTCAAAAGATTGGTCCCTGGACTAAACTTGTACTTATGGGTGGCTTGATGGTAGGCCATGGTGGGTTGGTTGGATACCTGTCTGGTGTCTCCTCCTGATCCAGAGTTTGTTAGTGGTCCTTCTGTGCCTGAAGGTTTTTTTTGTCTTTCTTTTGTTGTAATGTGGGTTGTGATTGAGCTGGCATTGGTTGTTAGGTTTTTGGACTGTCTTCTTTCGTTCATTGGGTAGCTTGGCTTGGTTGTTCATTGACTTGTCATAGACTTGTTGTTTAGGACCTTGTACTCGTCTTCCATCTAGGGGGTCAAGCTTGTCTTAAGTGGGTTTGATCATCAAGAACCCCTTGGGTGAGCTCCTGCTGCAGCATCCCCAGGTTGAAAAGGGCTTGACCTCAAGCCTGTGTCTTCTTCTCCCTCAGAGTCTTCAAAGAAAGGACTAAGATCTCCAACATTGAATGTCCCATGGACTGCATACTCTCCTGGTAGATCAATTTTGTAGGCATTGGGACCTATCTTCTCTGTGACTTGAAAAGGACCATCTGCCCTGGGCTCTAGCTTGTTCTTTCTCTTGGAAGGGAACCTTTCTTTCCTTAGGTTGATCCATACTAGGTCTCCTGGTGCAAAGTCCTTCTTGGTCTTAGGAGCCTTGGCATTCTTTTTGTATAGATCATTGGCTCTCTCAATTTGCTTTCTGACTGATTCATGGAGTTTTAGCATTTGTTCCACCCTCTTCTTGGCATCATAGTGGACCTCTGACCTGCACACATTAGACAAACTCAAAGGCATTAAGGGGTTAGTACCATAGCCCACTTCAAAGGGGGAGTGGCCTGTGGCTGCTGATGGAGCTCTATTGAAAGAGAACTCTGCTTGAGCCAACTTCAAGTCCCAATCCTTGAGAGATTTGCTGACTATACACCTCAAGATTCTGCCCAAGGTCTTGTTAGTCACCTCAGTTTGGCCATCAGTTTGAGGGTGATGGGAGGTACTAAACAATAACCTAGTGTTAAGCAGTTTCCACAAGGTCCTCCAGAAGTGGCTCATAAACTTTGTATCTCTGTCAGACACAATGGTCCTTGGAACTCCATGTAACCTCACTACCTCATCAAGGTATAGCTCTGCCACACTCACAGCATCCTCAGTCCTCTTGCATGCAATGAAATGTGCCATCTTACTGAACCTATCCACAACCACCATGATAGAATCCTTCCCTCTTGCTGTCCTAGGCAATGCCATTATGAAATCCATACTAACATCCTCCCAAGGCCTACATGGGATTGGTAGGTGAGTGTAAGGTCCTGCTTGGAAAGAACTCTTGGCCTTTTGACAAACTCCACACCTTCTGAGCACTATTTGAACTTCTCCCATCATCTTAGGCCAGTGGAATTGATCTTGTAGTATGTCCACAGTTTTCTGAACCCCAAAGGGTCCTCCAAGGCCACTCCCATGTACCTCCTTGATCAATAGGTTCCTATAAGATCCTCTGGGAACACACAACTTGTTTCCTTTAAACAAGAATCCATTTTGCAAAGTGTATGGTGAGTCAATGGTTCTTGTTCCCTCTTTCTGTGCTAACCAATCTTCTGCAAAGTCTGGATCTTCTTGATACATGTCCTTCATAAACTCAAAGCCAAGAACCCTTTGCTCCATAGTTGATAGAAGAGTGTACCTCCTAGACAATGCATCAGCCACCACATTTTGTTTGCCCTCTTTGTATTTGCTAGAAAAGGTGAATGATTGAAGGAACTCCACCCACTTAGCATGTCTGTGACTGAGCTTATGCTGGCCTCCTATGTACTTCAATGCCTCATGATCAGAGTGTAAGACAAAAGGTTTGGGCTTCAGGTAATGACTCCAATGCCTCAGATCTCTGACAAGAGCATAGAACTCTTTATCATATGTAGAATAGTTTAGCTTGGCACCACTTAGCTTTTCACTAAAGTAGGCTACAGGTTTCTTCTATTGGATGAGGACAGCTCCAATTCCCACTCCACTTGCATCACATTCAACCTCAAATAGGCAATCAAAGTTTGGCAATCTTAGGATAGGTGCACTGCACAAGAGCTTCTTCATGTGTTTGAAAGCCTGTAAAGCATTCTCAGTCCAAGTGAACTCTCCCTTCTTCATGCACTCAGTGAGAGGTGCTTCAATGGTGCTAAAGTCCTTAATGAATCTTCTGTAGAAGGATGCTAAGCCATGGAATCCCCTTACTTCTGTAATACTCCTAGGGATAGGCCAAGACTGGACTGCCATGATCTTGTCTTGATCAACTGAAATGCCTCTACCAGATACCACATATCCTAGAAACTTGACTTCCGCAGTCATGAAGGTGCACTTCTCAAGCTTCCCAAAGAGCTTGCTCTCCTTAAGTATTTCAAACACAGCCTCAAGATGCCTCAAATGATCATCCTTGCTCTTGCTGTAGATGAGGATATCATCAAAGTATACCACCACAAATCTCCCTAGGCAAGGCCTAAGCACCTCTGTCATCAATCTCATGAAGGTACTGGGGGCATTTGACAGGCCAAAGGGCATGACAAGCCACTCATAAAGGCCATGCTTTGTTTTGAAGGCTGTCTTCCACTCATCTCCTTCTCTGATCCTCAATTGATGGTAACCTTGCCTCAAGTCAATCTTAGAAAAGAACCTTTAGCCACTTAGCTCATCCAACATGTCATCAAGCCTAGGTATAGGGAACCTATACTTGACTGTGATGTTGTTGATAGCCCTGCTATCTATGCACATCCTCCAAGTCCCATCCTTCTTAGGAACCAACAATGCAGGCACAGCACAAGGGCTTAATGACTCCCTTACAAACCCTTTACTCATCAACTCGCCAACTTGCTTTTGTAGCTCTTGTGTAGCCTTAGGATCACATCTGTAGGCTGGTCTATTAGGTAGTACAGACCCTGGCACAAGGTCTATTTGGTGTTCAATCCCTCTCAAAGGGGGTAAGCCATCAGGAAGTTCCTCTGGAAACACTTCCTTGAACTGATCAATGAGGGGCTTAACATCTGCAGGGATCACCTTAGACTCCTCTTCCTGAACGTCTTTTGATAGCAGCATTACTATAGGTTGCTCCTCACTACACTCCTTGACCATTGCTGACTCAGATAGAAATACAACTCCACTAAAATCCTCAGCCATACTTGGACTCCCATAGCTCTGCTGGTGTGGTGGCAAGGGGGCTAATGTCACCTTCCTGCTCCCATGCTTGAAAGAATATGTATTGCTTCTTCCTTGGTGTATGGAGCTTTTATCAAACTCCCATGGCCTTCCTAATAGCAAGTGACAGGCAGCCATTGGAACCACATCACACAATACTTCATCCTTGTACACACTGCCAATGGAGAAAGGGACCATGCATTGCTTATCCACCTTAACCTCTGCTCCCTTACTCAGCCATCTCAACTTATAGGGGTGAGGGTGATCTTGAGTGCTCAACTTCAGCTTATCAACCATAGTAACAAAAGCCACATTGGTACAACTACCTCCATCTATAATAAGGTTACAAACCCTCCCTTGTATGGTACATCTGCTCCTGAAAATGAGGGACCTTTGATCCTCCTCCAAAGGTATCTGTTGTGAATGCATTACTCTCCATAGGACTAAGCTGTGGCCTGTGTCAGGGATTGCCACTATTGCCTCCTGACTAGACTCTTCTTCCTCACTCACCACTTCTTCAACCTCAGGCTCATCCCTCTCATACTCAACTAGACCCTCTTTCTCCCAAGCCTCAACTTCCATTATGGTTAAGGTCTTCTTAGAAGGGCAATCCTTCCTAAAATGTCCATAGCCTTGACATTGGAAGCACCTAATTCTGTTCTCAGTCAATGAAGTGCTTGGCTTTTGACCCATGATGCCCTTACCCTTGTCTAAGGTAGGTGGGGGTGCTGTCTTAGGGGTATCCATTGATCTAAACCCACTATAAGGTCTGGTTTGAAAAGGCCTAACACGTTTTGGTGTAGCAGGCTTAGTCTTCCCTATCTTCTCAATTCTCAGAGATAGGTTGACAACATCATCAAATGACCACAGAGGTTGCATCCTAACCTTGTTAGCAATGTTCTTATCTAGACCCTCCAAGTACCTAGCAATCCTTTGCTCAGGTTTCTCATTTATATCACATTGTAAGGTGAGTTGTTCAAACGCCCTCAGATAAGATTCAACAGGTTTGTCTCCTTGTTTCAACTTAGACAACTTGATAAACAGATCCTGGGTGTAATCCTTAGCAACAAATTTGTCTAACAGTTTCTTTTTCAGTTTAGTCCAAGACTTGATGGGTTCCTTACCCTCCCTAGCCCTTAACCCTTTCATAGTCTCATACCAAGGGGAAGCATACCCTTTCAGTTTAAGGATGGCTACTTTAAAAGACTTGGAATCATTGTATCCCTTGTACTCAAAGATCCTTTCTACTTCTCTAAGCCATTCTAATACGTCATCAGGATTAAGACTACCAGAAAACTCAGGGATATCTACCTTAAGATGTTTGTCTGTGTTCCTGTGGATGGAAGCTCTGCTTCTTGTTGAGTCATCTGAGTCTGGATACTCTTCATCATCAGGTGGCCTTCCGCTGCCTCCTCCTTGGCCTCTTCCACGACCTCTACCTCTTCCTCCAGCAAGCAAATGGTTGCCTATAACCTGGTCCAAGGTTCTGGTTAGGGTGGTTACAATCCCAGCCAGATCCTCCATCCTTGCTTCTACTCCTGCTAGTCTCTCTTCACTCATTGGGCTATTTTTTGTGTTTTTAAATGTAGTTAGGGAAAATGAACTCACTAAGACTCTCAACCAAAGCTCTGATAACCAATTTGGAGTGTAAACTACTAAGGTTCACAAGTTTTAAGTGCCTTGATTAGCTTGACTCAAACTGAATACAATATCAAGTAACAAGGGGTGTTGTTTTAGTGATTGTGAGTTATTTTAGCTGAAGATACAAGGGATATGACTTGGAGACAATCCTCTACAGCAAGGCACAAGAGAAAAGGACTCAAAGACTAGTTTAGAGACAGTTTTCAAGTGTTACAGCAAAGCACAAACACCCTAGACTAGACTCAACAGCAAGCAAGTTAATCACAGCAATCCACAGATATAACTTGACTCACAATACAAGACACTGATCAAACACCTTGAAGATGTATCAGGCTTGCTTCAAACTACAGCTCTTAGCACAAGTTTGATAGTTTTGAGGGATTTCTCAAAGTTCATTCATTCATCAAAGTCTACTCAAACAAACATACAAGACCTCTTTATATAGAGGGGCTGATAACTTGTGAGCCATTGGATGCACAGATCATCCAAGGGCCAACTTAGGATTCGAACTACTACTACTGACACTAATTAAGAGCCTCATAATAGGACGAGCTCAACAACTATAAAGAACAGACACACGACACAAAAACAGACTGAACAAAAAGCAAATAAAGCAGTTTTGGAGTTTTCCTGAAATGGAAATCTGTTGTTCTTGTTGCCTTGTTGCTTTGCCTGGATGTGTTGCTGCTCCTTGGGACTCCCTACTCTTATTAGAACATAGATAAGACCTGCCTTGGACGAGGACAAGTTGACTTAACAAAAGGAAACCACAAACTGCCTTGTACTTTCTCTGTTTTTAATGGGTTTGCTGGACTCTAACTTGGGGTGTCTGTTTCATGGGTTTTCACTAGACTTCAAAAGGATTTGCCCTGGACAAACTTGTAGCTTAGTGGGTTGGCTTGATGGTAGGCCATGGTGGGGGTGGTTGGGATGCTCTGGTGTACCTCCTAGATACAGAGGTTGTGAATTGGTCTGTCTGTGCCTGAAGGTTTTTTTGTCTGTCTTGTGTGGGTAATGTGGGTTGTATTGGGGCTTGGCATGGGTTGTTGAGTCTTGGACTGTCTTCTTCATTTGGGTGGCTTGGCTTGGGTTGTTCTTGACTTGTCATAACTTGTTGTTTAGACCTTGTAACTCGAGCTTCCATCTGAGGGGTCAAGCTTGTCTTATATGTGGTTTGATCATCAAGACCCCTTGGGTGAGCTCCTGCTGCAATTATCCAATAACGTTTTTCTCAATAAAAATTCACGAGTATATTGCGGCTTTTCGAAAATAATGGTTTTGCAAAATAAAGATTTTACTTGAAAATATTAAGTACGTTTTCAAAAAAAAAAAATTATAGAATGAAAAGCTTAGTTTTAAATGCATGGGAAGCATGAGTATTTATAGTAGAGAGTCAAACTAGGTTTTAATTAGAAACCCTGGTGTTAGCTGTTGGAGCAAGTGTCCTTTACAATAGTGCATTTATATTATAAATCTCATTTTGGAATATTAGTGGGATGACTACTATTTTGATACTCCACGTCAGTTGATTAACGTAAATCGATAACGGTCAGCTAACTAGAGTTAGACGTTATTGTCGTATGACGGCGGTAATGAACTGACCCCTTTCGGTCACACCTATAGGATGAGACCCAAACAGAAATCTAATTATTTGTATACGATACATATTAATTAGTACTTTATATATATATTTGATATATGTTTAGTTACGAGAGTTTATTATTGGAAATTGAGTTACGAACTCATTCCAGATAAGTTTATTAGTCAATTATACGATAATTAACTGAATAAATTTTACGTCTTATTTTAATATGATTGAATAAGATTTAATTTAATGATTAATAGTTAATTCATTAAATTAGTTGAGGTTATGCATATACTTTGAGATAGAGGTGATTAGTTAATTATATTTACAAGGAGTTGTAAAATAAACTAACTAGGCATTGTGGGACCCATTATATATTGATATAATGATAAAATATCACTTATAAGTTAAGTGTATATTATTTATTAATTTGAGTCATATAATTGTTATATGATCAAATTAACCCTTAATTATACAAGATAATTAAACATATGATTATAAGTATTTTTGGGACAAATATCAAAAATCAAAATGGACCACATGACACTAGTGGGTGCCGAAATTTTGGTAGTGTAAAACATGATGATTATTGTTTCTTGTATTACACTACAACATGTGATCATGTCATGTTTATGACACATGATCATGTTCTAATTCACATCTACACTCAACCAATTTGCATGGGATTATTTTAAGCAAAATAAGAGGCCACATAGGCTCACTTGGCCGGACC
>JAIUZE010011382.1:0-11352 GCA_022085475.1 Heliosperma pusillum | reverse complement strand
ACAAATGTTGTGGCAGATGCTTTGAGTAGAAAGACTAGTCATTCATTAAATGCTCTTAGTGCTTTACCCGATGAACTGGTAACAGAATTTCAGAAGCTTCAGATACAGTTTGTTGGGAAAGGATTTGATTATCTTGGTGCTTTGACTGCGAAACCTGATTTTTATCGAGAGATTCGTACTTGTTTACCGGAGGATGCTACTTTTATCGCCATACAAGCAAAAATATTACTTGAGCAAGCTAAGGATTGTGTGGTGGATAATGAGGGCTACCTTCGTTACCATGGTAGAATTTATGTTCCGAGAAGTGCCGAGTTGAGAAAGAGAATACTTGATGAAGCTCACCTTTCTCCTTATTCTATTCATCCTGGTGGTGACAAAATGTATAAAGATTTGAGACCACAATTTTGGTGGCCTAGGATGAAGATTGAAGTAAAGGAGTATGTTAGTAAATGTCTTACTTGTCAGAAGGTGAAGATTGAACATCAAAGACCCGGAGGTTTACTGCAACCTTTGGAAATTCCCCTTTGGAAATGGGAGTCTATTTCTATGGACTTTGTGATGGCTTTACCTAGAACTGCTAGTGGAAAGGATGCCATCTGGGTTATTGTTGACCGTCTAACCAAGTGTGCCAGATTCGTGCCTATCAAAGAAACTTGGAAGATAGATGCTTTAGCTGGTGTCTATGTGAAAGAGATAGTACGCTACCATGGAGTTCCTAAAGATATAGTTTCAAATCGTGATCCGAGGTTCTGTTCCCGATTCTGGACGGCTTTGCAAGAGGCCATGGGTAGTAAATTGTTGATGAGCACAACTTTTCATGCCGCTACTGATGGTCAAACTGAGAGAACGATCCAAACCTTGGAAGATCTTCTTCGGGCTTGTGCTTTAGACTTTCACACTTCTTGGGAGAAGTGTTTGCCTTTGGTGGAATTTTCTTATAACAACAGTTATCATGCTTCTATCAAGATGTCACCTTACGAGCCTTTATACGGTAGGAAGTGCCGTAGTCCGGTTTGTTGGGATCAAGTCCAAGATGATCATATGTTGAGTCCCGACATAGTGACGGAAACGATTGATCAAGTTCAAGTCATTCGTGAGCGAATGAAAGCCGCTCAGGATAGACAAAAATCCTATGCCGATGTCCGTCGTCGACCGCTTGAATTTGATGTTGATGATCGGGTATTCCTCAAAGTGTCACCAATGAAAGGAGTGAAACGGTTTGGAGTGAAAGGAAAGTTGAGTCCTAAATATATTGGACCGTTTCGCGTGCTTAAAAGAGTTGAGTCACTTTGCTTATCGTTTGGAATTTACCTCCGAACTTGAGTTGTAAAGGTTCATGATGTGTTTCATGTTTCGCAATTGAAGAAGTATATCAGTGATCCGAGTCATATTATTCAAGAAGAAGTGTTGGACTTGGAACCTAATTTGACTTTGGAAGAAAGGCCGATTCGTATACTTGAAAGGGCTAACAAACAACTCAGAAACAAGGTGGTACCTTTAGTTCGTATTCTTTGGCGTTGTGGAAACGTTGAATCAGAAACTTGGGAACCCGAAGCTAAAATGTTAGCTAAATATCCCGAGCTCTTTGCTTGAGGTAAATCTCCTTCTTTCTTTCCTCTTTCTATTCTATTTATTCTTTCGAATATTCCATTCCTTCTATCGAATATCATCTTTTATGATAGATTATTAGAAGCTTAGGTTAGAAATTTTAGGCATAGATAGTAGAATTATTACTTACTATAGATTTTTGAACTAAAGCTTTTGGAAATTTTTGATGGATTTCCAAGTATTGTTACCGTCCAAGGAGTGTTGAGGACTCTTATTGGAGACGTTCGATAACTAGTTTTCTCATTTGTTGATGCGAAAATGTATCTTTTAAGTCTTTGACTTGGGACGTCGATGTTCTTAACTGCAGACGAGAACCTTCCGCCCATTGATAAGACCCGGTATTTTTATTACAAATATATTTTTAAAGGTTTGAAATAGACCTACATATATGTCACATTCCTTCTTCTAAGTTTCGAGGACGAAACTTTTTAAAAGGAGGGGTGATTGTAACAACCCGTAATTTGAAAGACCGAAATTATATTTGAAAAAATAATAAATTTAATTTATTTTAATTTATTACGATTTATTTGAATTTATGATAATTTAATATAATTATTTTGAATTTATTCGGAATTAAAGAGAAGGTTTTACGGTTTAACCCCGAACGTCATTTAACTATTCCCGAGTCAACTTAAGTCCCGAAACAAACCCGAAACCCGACTTTGGCATGAGGTCACACGCCCCATGTCATCTTTTTCCACTCACTTAAGATCTTTTAATTCTTTTGATTAAACTAATACGAATATCTAAGATATTTGTAACTTTATCGATCCGTCAACTTAAATTACGCAAATCGCTTAAAAACTGACCCGATTTCTTCTCCTACCACACGGCTCCCTCTCCTCTCTTAGGACTAGATATTTTCTTTCTTTTGATTACAATAACATAATATCTAATTAATATCTAGATATTTGATTTAATTAACTTAATATCTAATTATATCTAAACAATTACCTTAATATAATTATGAAACCCGAGTCAATTCCGTAACAACAATTTCAAAACCCGACTCATTAATTCCTCTATAATTACACGGCACACCCACCCATTACTCACTAACTATCTTTTCATTTTACACTAAATCAACTTAATACCTTTTTAATACCTTCTTTAATATAATCAAAAATCGTTCTTGGTGTTCTTGAGCGTTCTTCATCGTTCTTGAGCAAAATCGTCACAAAACATTCGTTACTTGTTCAAATCCGTCCTAACTTATATTTCTAGAATCTCCTCTCCGCTCTTCATCTCCACGTACGTTTTATGTCGAATTCCGACAAAATCGTTTTCAACACTTTAATTGTTGAAATTCAAGTTTTAATTCTAATAATGTTATTCTTGTCATTTCTTATAGGAGAAGATTTTGAAGACGAGTTTGGTGACTCGTATATTTTAGAAGAAGATTAGTAGACGGGTTTATACTTCTTATTTTTGGTGCTACTTGATTTTGTGCTAGCTAAGGTAACGATTCTGAGTTACTCGACGAATTAATGTTACATATCTTTTGTTTTTGTTTATGTTTTGGTTATTTAAAGTTTTAACTAGTAACATGATAAGTAGTTATTTTTATTATGTTGTATGAATTTTTAATATGTTTGGTGTTCTTGACATATTTGGATGATTTGTTCATAATCATGATTTTTGTATGGATGATGGTTAAATTGATTGTTAAAAATGGATGTTTGTTAATTAAAACATGTCAGAAATAATTTGGGGTTGGTTGTTAGTGGAACCGTGTAAGGGGGGCTGGAAAACCGACCCAAACCAGGCCAGTTCAGGCCGGTTCAGGCCCGGTCCAGGCCAGTCTGGATTGGTCCGTGTATAGGTCATGGGCTTTGTGTCGATACTTGATTGTTTTGTTGTTGTTTTGACGGGTTTTAAATATGTTAAGCATGCGGGAAAATATTAAGAAACGGTTTTAAAAATGTCGACCCAAAACAGGCCCAAACCAGGCCCGTGGGCCCAGTCCAGGCCCGGTTCTTTCTCGGCCCAAAACAGTCCGTGGGTCCCCTTTGGACATATGATGGTTTTTGAGTTTATCGTTATTATTATATCGTGTTATGTAATATTTAGCAAGTGGCAAATTTTAATAAGTAAATTATTTAATTAAAAAGTTTTCATAATATTATTATTTCTCACATGTTAGAAATTATAATACGAGATTGTAGTTTATTTTGATATCCTTTAAGTCAAGCGGGTTTTCGTAAGATTTAATAATTCACATGTTAGAAGTTGGAATAAAATAGCATGAATTGAATATGATGATTTTATGTTCAAGTCTAAATGGTAAAGTATCTGTTTCTAGCCGGTTTGACCAAACGGGTTTGGTCAAACTAAGATCTAGTCAGCCCCGTTTTGACTGATGACCCGTCGCGGGACTCGGGTCGGGGATTTGTCTTCAAGTAAGGTTGTATTTAATTAATGAATTAGCCTTAGTAGATATGAGGCGATATGATATTGAATATGATTTATATGCAATTAGTCACATGATAGGAAGTTTTCCCGTGACTGTTTGATTGTATGATATATGTCGTGTTGACTAAGTACCCATAGAGAATTATGAGTATATGGCGTCTTGACCATTCTAATTCTAAATGAGTATCTTGGCCCATGTCATAGATAGGCTTTACTGTCTTTAACGAGTATATGTTCAGGGTTAATAGTCTGTTGTGTCACGGACTGGGGGGTTTATCTCCAAGTGGGGCATGGCTGCCTAATAGCTACCACTGGGAATGGAGCCAAAGGGCTTAAGTTAGCCAACTCTTATAGGGGGTCGCTCCTAGAGCGATTCTTGTGTACTTTTGGTCATGAGCCGGGAATGGAATAGCTGTTGTCGCTAGGTCTAATCAGTCTAGGACTCGGATGTTTTCCTACCTTGTGGTATAGCCTCGAGTTACAGAAGTCGACTATTGACGGTCCTAAGAACTTATGCCTGTTTGTAGACGTATTGGTCTTTCATGTTTGATGATTCTATGAATCTTAGAAGGTGAGATGCAAGCCGGCTAAGGTTGATAGAGTTTGGATTAACGGTTGTTAACTGATTCACATGTTGGTTTGTATGATTAGGGTTTGAGTGTATCAGGGCCATGTTTTAAATGTAACCTCTGAGCCAGCATACCAGCTTCCCTACCTCGTGGTATAGTTTGTTAACCGATTCACATGATAGTTTGCATGAGTAGCTTAGCTTTCATATGCTAGGTTATATGTTAGTTAATTGTTTCATAACATGAAAAGCATATCGTATATGTTAAGGTTTTGTATTTTCCATATACATCTCTTTTATGTTATTCATGTTTTATTAAACTCGACATTTCGTGGCTGGGAGAACTCGGAGTTACTCCCACTGACTGTGGCTTCCGTGTTTATATTTAATGCGGTTGGCAGGTTTGTGATGCATACATTGGGTACATTGACGAGATAGCGAGCGAAGTATTTACCTTGGACCTATATTCGGTTCTTAGATTGTATATTATTATACACTCTTTTATTTCCGTATTTATACGGGAGATATGTCTCCCGTTTTGGATACTTCTTATGTATAATATTATTTCCTTTTTGTTATGAACCTTGTTCTTTAAGACACCTTTGTTTTGATGAATATATTTAATGATAGGTTCCAGTTTTAAAATTTACCGATTTTCACTAAAGTGAACCTATTAGAAACGTATTCTCATCTTTTATTTATTTAAATAATTTTTTTTTCTTTCCGCAAATGTGAGGGTGTCACAGTTGGGACCATGTCCCACACCAACATATCCATCATCCCGCCATTAGAATCTGGCAAAGATTCATGGAATGGACTTTTTTGGGTCGTGCTGAACCTCATTTGGTGAGACGAGTAGAGTTAGAAATGTTAGGAAAATTTTTAAATGTGAATGGTGATGAACCATGGTCTATTAGTGTTCCGTATCATTTTGCTGTTCGGTTGACCAAAGCTATTAATCCCAAGAACACTGCCATTGTCTATGGAGGTCTTATTACTCACCTAGTTATGAGAGTTTGTGGCTTTAACCAAGCCACCACCGACCTTCAGGCATTGACTAAACCTCTCACCGAGATGGGAAATGGGTTAGATTATGAATACTTTGTTCAGCTCAACGGGTTTCGTGCTTCTCACCCCATATGATTTGGAGGATTACTGGCCGTGACTCGGTCAAGTTGACCGCCGAGGTAGAGCAAATTCCAATTCTTCAGCAGCGACCTCCACTTCAAGAGGGTGAGGCTATCTTACCCCGACCTACTTACTACCTTCCTGTTGGGGATATTACCCCCATTGACCCTCCTGTTCAGCTTAGATCCAGCCGCCCTGAGGTTGGATCATCCTCTCAATCGACCCATGCTGCGGGCGATGTAGCCGCCATGTTTGAAGCTTTAACCTTGTCCGTTAATAGAATTAAGTCCGACCAGCAGCTTGCTTTGCACCCCATATATGACCACTTTGCTAGGCAAGGTGTGATTAGACCCGAGGGCCCTCACCCATCTTTTTATACTTGGCCCGAGGGGAAGTATGGTGCTGCTTATGGTGCAGGTGTATCGCGAACCGGACCTGATTACTGTGGAACCGACTATGGCGTCGAGAGTTTTGGAGGGTATGGAGGTGATTTTTCTGATCACCAAGTGGAGGAGTATCAGACCTTTGGAGCCAGAAACCCAACCGGGATCTTTCCTTCTCGTGGTAGTTATCATTCTGCAGATGATACCCACTATGCAGATGCTTCTGGATCCGCACCCGAGTCACCTCCTCCTGAGAGGAGAGGCCGTAGCTGGTGGCCTTTAGGATGAGATGATGAGCTCCCCTTGTTCATACTAGCTTGGGGTCGGCTAGCCATTTTGTAAGAATTTTATTTCTTTTCTTTATTTTTCCCATTTTTAGTTTTCTTTTTAAGTCCCTTTTCCCATTAGAATTTCATATCGTTTCTCTGTTCCGTGTGCTATCAACCGTCTTTCGGTTTGTTTCTATTATAATTGCCTGCACATTGAGGACAATGTGAAGTTTTAGCTTGGGGGAGGATTTGCATTTAGGAACTGCATTTAGGATTGCATTTAGATTTTTAGTTTTCTTTTTGGTTTCTTTTCTTTTAATTTTCTTAGTTTCTTTTTAGTTTTTATAAAAAAGAAAAATCGAAAAACTCAAAACACAAAAAGAAAAGATCATTTCCATCTTACATTTCTCATTTTATAGTTTTTATAAGTTGATGTTTCGTTTTATTATGAGGAATTATGCATTCATGGGGATGTCTTGTACACAGTAGGTAGGAAATTGCGTTTGGACTTAATTAAGCTTGATCTTGACTTTGGCAAGCTACTCATATTGTAAGGTAGAGCCTCCAATGGTCAGTACATCTGAACCCGATCCCAGTTTAGCAGTGAGTAGTTTCTCCTTATAATATGTGTTTCTCCTTATATCTTTATGCATTGAATTGCCTATCTATTCATATCGTATTTCACATGTATATCTATATATGCATGCTTCTACTTTTGTATTTCCTTCTATGTACGTTTAATGTGATATGGCTGGGAGAACCCGGAGTTACTCCCCACTGACTGTGGCGTTCATGTTTTTCATGGATGAACAGGTTGCTTGATTGGATGGCGTTTTGCTTGTGGTATTTTGGATTCGGGTGTGAGCTAGCGGGCGTTGTCCCTGGATTGAAACACCTCTAGACGATTTTAGCTAGTTGCTAATAACTTTGTTGTTGGATAACATTTGGAGAGACTACGTCTCTTGTAGTATTTTGTATTTGGTTTGTAACATCTGACACTCCTCGTATTTTCTATCGGCATGTAAAAAGTTTTAAAAACACCGTATTTCCGCTATTTAAATCACATGCTTGTATGTTTTATTTCCGCATTCGCGAGGGTTGTCACAGTTGGTATCAGAGCTTTATCGCTCCAGACGCACACACGTGAACCCTAAACTTAAACTACTTGACCTTGAAATAATAAGTGAGAGATGGGTAGACTTAAGGACCTAAGGTGGTAGTCTTTGGTGTACTTGATGTTTGTTAGGTTCTAACTTGTTTGTTTATTGTGTTGAGTGATGTTATGTTTGTTTGTATCTACCGTCTTAAGGTGGATCATTGTGTTACCTAGAAGGAATATTCTCTACCGAAGATTTGAAGATTGACAAGCCTAATTGAAGTGTATTTCTTCCTCATCTATGAATTCTCTCGTCCTTAATGTATTATGCTCTCTTCCTTCTATCTAGGTGCTTCTTCATCATCTAACTTCTTTTCCCCTTGGAAACTACTCTTGTTACTTTCCTCCTCCTTATCAATTTGTACCATCAACTTCCTTATGTGACCTTTTGTGGACACCATACCTTTTTGTTTGTGGCATATTGTACTTGGTCGGAAGAACTTTGAACTTTGTGGAATATTAGTGGTTGTTAGAATGAATTTGTGATTTGAGGAAAATGGTGTAGATCTAAATTTACCCTATATTGGTGATTGGTTGTATCTCTAAGAAAGGGTGGTAAGATAAGTTCGATGATTTTAATGCTAAATGCTTGCCATGACTCATGTGTGAATAGTTCATAATATTCGATGGTGTAAGGTTGAATGAGTTGGCTATGATTTCTTAACTCATTAGTTATTTAGTCTTTTGGACTTAGAAGTTTAGTATTGTTTTGAAGACCATGCTTATGATAGGTCTAATTGGTGTAAATAAGAAGTTTTGAATGATATCTTGAGGTGCGAAATGCTTTTGAGATTAAGTGGCGTCTTGTGGTTTCCTACTGTGTGTTTGTGAGTATAGGCTTGGTGGAAAAGCATTTGGCTATAGGTCTTGGATTTAAAGATATGATCTTATCTTATGGTATCGGAGACTCGTTTAAAGTAGTAAGGTTTCGGTAAGTTGAACCATATTACTTGAGGATTATAGATATGAGCGAGATTCGATGATGTGAGTTATGATGGAAATACCTTGGGACGTTAATGATGACGTTTGACTTGAGGTTGTACTTTGTTAATAATGAACTCGTGGGCTATATGATGTTGATAATGACGTTTTGTTCGGTGTTCTACCTTGTGGCCGTAGGAGTTGAAAATAGATTAGTATGGAGAATTCCTTATAGGTTCTTCGATTTTTGAAACATTTGGGAATGTGTCAAATTATGGAGTTGAGAGAATGTTATTATGCTTGAGTTGCAATTCCAAAATTGGGATACCGTGTTATATGAAAGTATGGATGAATTGGGTTGTAATCGATTTGTTAAAATCTAGGTGTACCTTACTCCGATGATTTGTGGTACGAGGGTCGCTTGTAAGAGACCTTGGTTATTGAGATGATTTGCTTTGCTATCGCCCTGAGTTTGAAAAGGGAATTATGTGGATTAAATCTTAAACCTTTTTCTCATGCCATTATCCCTTTCCATTTCCTTTCATGCCAGTTCCTACTAAGCCCGATTCCTAGGAAATTGTTTTCTCTTATCTTTTCCTTTGCTTGGCTATCTTCATAGCTATATCTATCCAATATCTAGCTTTTCGCTCCCTGCCTCTAGCGTTCTTCTAATGTTCGTCCGATCTTATCGCGTTCGTGTTTCCCTCGAAATCCCCTTTCGTTTCCAATGTCATGGTGTCATTGTCTTTCCTCTGGTGAGATGATTAGGTTGTTAGCTAGCTTCGTGTTGATTTTGAACATGAATAGGATTGGGATTTAAACCTTAGGATGAATCTGTTGGCGGTATTGTACTCTCTTGATGGCTTCAGTTATTGAGCTTGCTATTGTAGTGCTACTTTGGGAATCGAGTTAAGCGTGATGATAGTTCGTTGTTGATGGGTATTATAACGGTTGCTTAAGATATCATTTGGGAATTGGATGTCTCTAATTGGTGGGTTTTAAAAGAGACTTTGCTTTAGGGTAATTAAGCCGGTACCCAAGGTTCGAAGAGTATTGTCGTAAATGAAAATCTATTCATATTGAGTTTTAGATGATCTAGATGATTTGAATGGTTGTCTGATTGCCAAGTAATTGGCCATTTGTGGTTTGGAATTAGTAATTCTCTTTTATTCTTAAGGGATCATAGTTCGAGATTGAGAAATGCTCGTTGCAAGCTTTGGATAGTGAGTGCTCAGTTGTTATGGAATATAGAGTTAGAATGGTGAACTCATTTATCTTGAGGATTATAATCACCGTAGTTTGCTAATGTGACTATTTATATTTGAGGCTTTGAGCGTAGTAATGATTGAATTAAGGATGTTAGGGTGTATTAAAGAATTCTTATAACCGATAATGGATTGTGGATTTTCCCTTGTCGTGAGACTTTGGATGAGGCTAGTTGGATCCTAGATGATTATGTTTTGTTGCATGGTTTGTGTTTTGACTTTCGAGGATGAGAAAGTTCTTTGTAAATTTAGGATAATGAGTTTGAAGTAAATTGGATTAAAGGATTTCATGGTAAGTCTCCTTTACCATGTGGATTGTTAGTTGTGGAGTCTACCGTGCCGATGGACTTCAGTAGATACTAAATGGATCTGAATAATTAAGTTTTTGGCTTGAATTCTCGTGATTATGGAATATTTTTGTAGGAATTCTGATGATTGAAAATGATGAATTGCAAATTGGGTAAATTGCATTCTCTTGAGGATTTGGTTTATTAGTAGAGTTGTATTGTCGAATTCCTGTAGATCTTCCTGCCGACTTTATCTTAATCTTCCTATCCCTAAGAATTCGATTTGTTTGGTTTTTGCGTGTTTTGTATATATTTTGTTATCGTGATTTGTGAACTTGATGTTCGAGTCGCTCTATGTACGTGTATTGTCCTGTTATTTGATTTTATCTTTGATAAAACCTTCAAATTTCCATATTATATTTCTAATATAACGTTTCAAAGAAGTCTAAAATGGACTTTGTATCCTCTTTTTGGAGAAAATAGATTTCTTTTGCTTTTATATTTGGATTTTGCATTTGGTTAGATGTTTGCACTTGTTATTGGGGACGTCTGATAACTAGTCCTGCACTTACTAACGTTTGTTTGATTTTCGATTTCACTATTTCGACTTTGATTTGATTTTTGATAGCTAAAGTTCTCGTTCGCGACGGGCACTCTTGTGATTCGTAAATAAAGTTTCGCACTTATAAAAAATTTCCTTAAACCGTTTTCGAGAAGAACATCGTTTCATAAATGTTTCCCTTATAAGAGTTTTCGTATTAATTTTGAAAACCGATTCTTGTCCTTGATACTTTTATTTTCTACTCTCAAGTTTCGAGGACGAAACTTTTTAAAAGGTGGGGTGATTATAACACCCGCAAATGTACCCTATTTTTCTAGTAAAAATATTTTACGGATACTTTTCAGCGAAATTTAGTTTTAATTTAGAATTTAATTTTCCGAGTCGAATTTAGAATTTCCGAGTTCGTATTTGGAATTTCCGCGAGATTTCAATTAAAACCCGTCTTAAGCCGTCTTTGACTTTTTCTTGACTTTTTCCCTTATACTCCCTCATACTACTCCTAACCTAATTCATACTCACACAAACACAACTCAACATTTCTTCTTCTCTAAGAAACCCAAAACCTTGCCTCCATTTTCATCCAATCTTAGAATCGTCGTACCTCGCTCATTTCTTGTTCAAATTCACGTAAGTTCGTCTTATTTTTCCCCTCTTAGGTCCTCTATCCGTATTGGTAATAAAATTACCGTCTTTCTCGCTTTTTAAATTATCCGTCATTCTCAAGGTGAATGATATTCATCTTTTATTATCTAATTGTATGTAGGTGGAGACTAGGAAGGTTTAGAAATCGATT